>JAMKCH010042602.1:0-11631 GCA_023653785.1 Ophioderma brevispina | reverse complement strand
GTCAGCCGGCTCGAGTTATTATACACATATTACGTGTGCCCGTCACGCAGTGGCGCGCCGGTAGTCCTTCAAAGTAAGAAAACTTAAGAACCCTCACAAACTAACAGTAGGGGACTTTTTGTACGGATTAGTCTTTTTCCCGCCCTATAATCTGCCCTGTCAGCTATTGAATTCAATTCAACTTATTTATGTAAACATTGGTAACACGTCGTCTCATAACCTAGCTGCGATTGTTGTAACACTAATAAGGCATACACCTTTTCCCTGTCAAGTTTTTGACGGAACGGTCAAGGCTCCCTCAAGGCCCAATGCTAATGCCTCACTATTGCGTATTATTGTTTAAAATGAGACGAAGAGGAAAATCAGGAACGTGACTTCGCGAACTCCAGTAAACTTCCGCATCAGGCCAGGATGTGACAAATACGGAAAGGTGGCAAATACGGTCACAATCTCCAAACACTTTTAAAAGCCCACCTCAATGTATATAGTACTACCGAAGGTTTTAGGATCTAACCCAGTGTATTTTGGCTAAGAGAGTATGGTAACTGTGCCACAAGAGCGTGACCAGCGTGACCGGCAATGGGCAGCTCATTTTATCTGGGGTTTCGTAACCTTGGCCCATCTGTCACACTTTTTTGCTGACACACGTATGAATCGGAACTCTTCAAGGAATAAATAATATGTTTATTCCGTGAAATTCCGAATTGTCATAAGTGATGTGTCAGAAAAAGGTGTCAGAGGGGTCCGGGTTTACGAAACTCCATTCTATTGATTGGCGGAACCAGTAATTATTTAACGAACAAAATTTGATTGATGTCCACTAAGGACATCTCACTAGCTGTAGGTATCTTAAAGGTTGTAATGAGCAATTTTTGTAGGTTTCTCTGGAACCTTTCATGTCCGGTTCAAAATCCTACCGATATTTAAATTACTAAAAAATCATTAGTTAGCACTCGAAATCATGGGCAAAACATTGACTGGTGATACGGCACCGGAAAAAGCGCTAGGATTATGGCTCCAAAACTCCACCCAGTGACTCTCTGGAGCAACGGGGTTGATCATAGAGATAAGAATAATAAGGCTATAGGTCGGACGGCCATCGTGAATCAGTGGCCTCACTGGCGGAGCTTATGACGTTTACCGCCAAGCCCCACTATAGGCTACCCTAAAAATTACAGCACGGAAAAATGCATTTCTCGTTGATTTCGCAGGCGACCCTCGGTATAAAATGATCCTAAGATATTCCAAGCACATCGTCAGGCATGTGGTTGTTAGGAAGGTTTAACCGTCGGAAAGATCAGGTACGATATTTTTTGTTAGTTCCAAAAATGGTTCCCAAATATAGCAGGGGCTATCGCATGTTCGTAGTTGCTAACACGAGTGTGACGGATTTTAACACAGTATAATGGCCCAGTTGTCATATTTTAATTAGTATGGAACTTTGACCTCAGCGTTCCGCCGGCTCGTTCGTTTGTTTATTGGTAATCAGCCTTTGGCCGAAAAATAAGTGTTCGTGCCCATAGGGCTGTCTACTCATTCCGGGTCACTGCCGGTTGATGATAGACTTTTTATCATGGCCCTCGTTTCGCAGTATCACTCCGCGACACACACACTGCGCCGTATTTTCTAATAATCCGAATCTTGGTCATCCCAGCCCTGGTTCATCGGAGGTGATGATTGATGAAACGTTTTGTTTTTACGAGGCCAGCGTTTTGTGTTTGACACCCTTTATGAACATTTTTTGGATTGGTTCTAGGCATGCAAGTGAAAGGAATAGGCATTCTAAAATTGTGCATGTTATTTACTAACTAGCGGCTACCATTCCTGTCTCCTGCGATCACTTTCAAGTAAAAATTAGCGCATTTTATGCCAGTTACACGGCGGCCTATGGGAATTCATTCACCACAAAATGGCCCCCCCCCCCCCCCGCCCCCCCCCCCGCCCTCCCTTATAACTTTCCGTTGACGTCAGGTAGCCAGCCTCATCTAAAGAATTAACCGGGAACAGCCCAGAGGCCTTGGGTTGTTGAGTTATGAAACCACCCTAAGGCATTAAAACCAAATGGTTTGATTGGGCGTATACACCGTAACATAGAAAACAAAAAATAGGGTAGGTAGGTCGGATTTTTTTATGTTTCACATACCAAGAACACAAAATATATGACACACATACAAAAACAAATGGCACATCTTCACTTTTGGCTGTAACACACTTTGACTTGTAATTTTGAATGTCCTGCAAGCCTGTAGAGTCCCGAAGTATGGACGTCATTAACTTCCCTGTTTTGCATTTCAAGAGTTTTCTATGACCATATATCATAAAACATGATGGAAAAAATAAAAATATTTAGGGTCGGTGGTAAAAATAGGGGCGGTCGGGGTACGACCAAACAAACATTTTTTAGGCCTAAGTACAGCTGAGAAATTTCCCCAAATTGGGGAATGACTAGTATTCACTACAAAATCTAAATTCTCTTCGGGCAAAATAGTTTCGAAAACCTACTACTTAATATTTGTAGTGTAGATTCATGATTAAAATGTTGTTATGAAAATATTAAATAGAAGGCCACTTTTGCGATAAGATGATGGGACTAATCTAGATTTTGCAGTGATAAATATTCATCCAAATTTGCAAATTCCAGACTCAAGTACATTGTTTAGGCAGTATTCCTCTCATATTGAAATGAAACTAGTAGTTACAAGAAGTTTAAATAAGAAAAAAAAAGTAATTTCTATATGATGCCATGTTATCTACCATTGTAGAGGGGACAATTGTAGACAGCAGTCATCACTCAATACCAGCGATGAGCATATATCAGCGGTAATTTACCGTAAAGTATTGAAAGCTTATTTACAAATATTGAGATAATATATTGAGATAATAAACTTTGAGCAATAAATATTTGACGAGATAATAATAGTATATCATATATAATATAATGGGCATTTATAAAGTGCCAGACTATGGCCCGAAATGTCACTCATGCGCGTGTTGCCTAATTATGATTATGCTGCCATCCGGAAATCGCCACAATTACTAAACAATCGTGCAGAGTTAGAGATCGTGCTTCTTATCCTCTCCTTACCATGGTTGTGGGTGTTTTTTTTTTTCAACCAACTTTGACATTTCACCTTTCAGGACAGGTAATGTAACCATGCGTGCAAATCCTAATAACCGGCTGTGAAGGAAAATACAAAATGTTCATAATGTTGGTGCCAAGAGGTACTACAAATATTGTTTTTATACAGGGTGGAGTAAAAAAATGGACGCTGATTGCAAAACCGCCACTTTGCATCTTCATCTTCCAGAACATAGATCTCATATGTTAGTCCAAATAATTTTATGATTTGGACCCCACACAAATGCAACATAAACAATTGTTGGTGTAATATACTCTGAAATATTCCAAAAATAATATCTTAACACGTCTCAAAATCAACTAGTGGAACATGTAGAAAAAGGGGGCAAAGACGTTTGTACATGGGTAAAAAATAGAATTTTTCGAATTGATTTAAATGATGTACCAATTTATTGGGCTACTCCTAAGGTTACACAAGGTATAGTTTGCCCTATTGCCTACGCATTATAGTTTAGTAACAATGAGGCTCAGAACAGTTCACAGTCATCCTGGGGTAAAATCATAGAATGGTCCGTTTTGATCGGACTGGTTGTAAACTGTTAAAAATTTGTCCCACTAGATAAGTAAGAATATAAATAGATTCTTTGTTTGAACTTCTATAAGAAGCTATCTTACCTAGCTATGACTAGTGCCCCGTCCCATAGACCCTGTGAAGCCCCCAGTCCCATTTTGCGTTCCAATTCGGGCAACGAATAATTAAAGGAGGGTGGCCTGATTTAAGTATACAAACATTTTAAAAAAAAAAAACACACAATTTGACACCATTGTTTAATAACGAACGGATATATCTGAAGAACATTTATCCCCATTGTGACCTCGAACCTATTTGAGACTCATAGAATATTGAACTACAACCTGCAGATCATGGCACAACTAAAACCTTTTTATCCGGGAAATGTAACAACACGTTGGCATACTTTTCGACGCGTTTTGATACTTTTCAGATTTTGACCCCTGTATAAACCTACCCCCTTAAAATATATGTTCCACTCCTTTGACTTTTAGTAGACTTTTTTATAGTTGTTTTTAAAGGTATTCTCACTACAATTCTGTTGAATTGACTGTTGCAATTAGTGTTGGGGTTAAGGCAGCATTCTTCTATTTTGACGGCCTAATGTGATATCCATGAAAATCTCATTTATTAGTTTAATATAATATGCGCTGCCCCCAAGATCATCCAAATAGGTGAGGTAGGTTAAGTAGGACCGTGTTTATTTATTTGGGATTAATATTGCTTTATATTATGTAAAACTTAGGTAAAACCCATAACTACTTTTTTAATGGACTGGGGACGATTCTGAGGACACCACATTTCTCTCAGAACACCTACCGAAAACGTCAGGTGTTCTACACGAGAAGTTTTGAACTTACACGCGGTGCGTGATCGGCCATATAGAACAGCATGTGTTAGATTTTTTGCAGTAACAGCAAGATACAACTGTCAATCTTTTAATCTTATAAGGCGGCCGTTTTTAAATGATCCATGAAGTCACAGAGTCAGAGTTCAACGTATGGTTGAATGTGGCAGATTATGAGGGGTTTTATGAAACATATTCCAAGTGGGAAAGCATACTGAAAAAATTTCATAATATTTAAGGTAAAGCAGGGAGTATTTTATTGAGTTTTGTAACTGAATACACAATAAAATTGAGTAGTAGAAAAAGGCAACCCATTGATAACATCATCGAGTTGTAAAGTTTTGAACACCTAATGCATATTACCAATTGAAACCTAAGAGTAAAATTGTACTGTCTACTACTCAAGGTGTTTCTATAAACTGGAGGTCCTCCTTGTTTTTACGTGTAGATATACCTATTTCATACAATTTTAAAAATTTTCTAAAAGACTACGGTCGTTTTAACTGGCAGCCGGGACTCACAACGTGTAAAACCAACTTTTTGTACAGTGCTTGCACGTTTTCTGACAGTTAAAAGACGTTTTTTTAAAGACATTTTGAACAGTGTAGGAACCCTTTTTTGGAGTTAAATCCGAAGATCGCAGTTTCGAAAATATTACTGGGATTATAGCTTATAACAACAAACCACTAACAACCGTTATGGTGTTTTTGGCGAGTTTTGGTGTTTCGTAACTAAAAAAATTTCTGGTTAACATATGTTTGAAAATTTGGTTATGTGGGTTTATTTTAGCTGTGCTTTGGTGTGATATTGTCTTATTTCCTCATGAGAGTTTGTTAAATGGTGAAAGAAACATGCTCAAAGCTGTCATTTTTTCCATAGACTTTTGTGTATAAAAAGTGAGTTAGTGAGTGATGTTTAACCTTATATTTCACCAATGAACAAGTGAGTGTAGATTGATGACAAGGCCTAGGAGCTGATTGCAAATTCCCGCAACACCCAAATGCAACGATCCAAAGCGGTGTAAAGCATAGAGAGAGAAAAGCTTTCACTCGCCATAGATCCTTTTGAAAAAAAAAATAAGTTGCACCGTATTATTAAACACGTCTTAATCATATTTAAAATGTAGATTCCTTAAATTGCCAGTGCTATTTGCAATAATAAAAGCTTGAGTTACATGTTCGGAGAAACATGACTCCAAAAAAATGCCTGCCCAAGACCCCTCTAGGCATTAGTAAAATTTACATGAACTCGCACTCAAGATGGGTGGTTTGATGTTCCCTGAAACCACTCCATATGGGTTCAAAATGTTTATAGCGTATATTATGTAAGTTAGTCTTGATACAGGTCTCCTTTACACATGAAAGCTTAAGAAGAACTCCAATCCTTAAATCGCCTCGATGAGATCTATTACCTTTCCACATTCCACTAGATCGTGCAAGCCCATCCGGCAAGAAGTTGTTTATCCGATTACATACAGGGATTGAAAACGTTATGGTGTCTGAGATGTGAACATACGTGAAAAGTAGCTACATCGACATATCTTAATGATTTAAGAGTTGAATAAAAAGAGATAAAGAATACACACATAGGGCGGCGAAAAAAAATGTTTTCTTAAATAGTGTTTGGAGGTTACTTACCAAATTATCCTACGAGGCGGTTGATGGTAAGGGAAATAGCCGACTAGGCACTGAAGCAAACAAAATGGAACACCCAGAACCAAAATATGTTAGACAATGCTCACGCCAAATATCTCATTGTAACAATAACAAGAGTATTAAATGCCATAGACAGTTTTAATCGATCATTTGTAGAATAGAACAAAGCGAGAAAGGCGGTGCTTGAAAGCTGGAAGAGGATTTTATTGATTGATTTTCCATAGTTTCATATAAGATACCTGGTATCGATACATAAAATATCGATAAGAGATTAACTCCGGGGAAAAGCAAAGCCGAGCGATAAACCCTTTGATGTCAACCAGGTAACCGACAGCAATTTGGGAAACACCAACATAGCAAAATCAATATGTGCTTTGAAGTATAAAACGAATCTTGTGTCTCTCGTTCTCTGTAGTATATCAGGAATGTATAAGGAAAGCAGAGTTTTAAAGACGAAGCAATCATCCAGACAAGCCTTTCATGAAGATTTCCAACTAAAAGAATTCCTTGAGATTCATATGAAAATGTCGCACGATCAAATAAAAACTACTATCAAGGAGCAAACCCAATAAAGACACAAATAACGCAGGTTTTCTCCCACTTATCGCTAGGTTGATTAATAACATTGGTCGGCCATTATAGCCGGCAGATATTGGCATACATCCTGAATAAGTACGAATCTTGCAGTTTCACGTTGAATCTGCTGATTGATGTAAAACTCGGATTACTTTCATTGGACTCACAGACTTATTTGATCAGATGGAGGTTATAATTATTGATCTTCAGCACTTCTTCGCTGAATGTACTGTCTTTGAGAGCACCTATGGAAGCCAAATAAGTTACTGAAACAAAGTACAACGGGTTCAATTGTTATCTCATCTCTTCCGAGCTTTTCGTATATTTAAGTTGTCATTAGTTACTTCGCGTGGGTTGTAGATAGAGCGGAACTTGCCATCATCAGGATCTTCCATCACGTTCGCTATTTAAAAACAGAAACTTCATATTACTTGCTATTTTCTCCGCATACTCCTCTGCTCCTCTCCCCCCTCCATCAACTTTCTCCTACTAGTAAGTTTGTTCTCCCTCACGATGTTTCTTAGGGCGAATCCACAAAAATCGCGATAAACCCCCAAAGTCATATTACTAGTAGCATTTGTACATTCGTTGTTTAGCACCTTCCTTTCCCAGTCCACGGCCTGTGGCAGTCGCGCTAACCATTGTATCATGAAGTTCAAAATGGCTGACATAATAAAGAATAAGTTTGAGATGTCTGGGGGCATGCGATAACATTTTTTAGTCCATTACCCTCATTTTTGTTGTACAAGCCATATGGTCACGACGCATATGGTGACTTCCCGACGCGCCGCTTTTTGATGATACCCTAATTTATTGCGGAATTTAGGGAAAATATTTCAGGTATGTTTCAATTTTGTGTTGACCATGGATAACACCAAAGTAGTTCCTCCGTCTGATGTTGTTTGTTTTTGTTTGGTTTTATTGAAAGCTACAAACGCTAATTCTATCTCCATACAGAATGGCTAAAGCTCCCATATTTGACGAAGTTGGCTATATTGCTCTTCTCTCTCCACCTATTTCTGGGTAGACTAGGTGTATCGGCAGGTTTCGCTTCGTTCCACTTCATGCCCTTCAGTATCGACGATAAATAATGCAAATTTATGTAAGTTAGTATCGACCATAAACAGAAAAATACAATTTCAACCAACGCTGCGGATAACTAAACAAAGGAGGGCTTGGATCTATTGTCTCATTCCAAATGAAACGTAGGAAATAATTCTGCAGTCTCCGTTGACTCATTCTCTTGAACATGCATCACAGGGTGCTATTCCACATTGATCAAGAGGTTTAAACCCTCGGTAAAGGACTGCAAGAGAACTTTGCCGCAGGGCCTGGAGCAAGTCTCGCCAATAATGAGTTCCAAAACGCATGCAAACAAGTCTGTGATCAGATTGAACTGAGTCTCGTCATCTTATTTGTGCAGTATGTGATATGCCCCCAAAACAGGATGACTGGTTCACTCCTTCAGGCCAAGAGCATTGGCTCATAATGGCTTAATTAAGTGGACATGGTCATAAAAGATGATTTTTCAGGATAGGTCCGTGATATGTGTAGAAGTCAACTACTAAAGTCCCAGAATCCCAGTTTTGGGAAACTTTGGAAAAATCCAAGAGGTGTCCAAAATGGCCGCCATTCCCATTTTATAATAACTTTGCATTCCAGATTAGCATGACAAGTGGAAAAGTGTCTAATCATATGTTTTAAGGTACATGAAATCTAATAAAACTGTTATCTAGGTAAACAAAAGCTTCTACATAGCCTTAACCAAGGTGGCGCCCAAAATGGCTGCCATTCCCCATTTTTATCATAACTTTGCATCCAGATTAGCATGACAAGTGAACAAGGTGTCTAATCATATGATTTAAGGTACATGAAATCTAATAAAATGTTACTTAGGTAAACAAAAGCTTCTACATAGTCTAAACCAAGATGGCGCCCAAACAGTTAATCAAAATTGGCCAACATTTTCAAATAAATTTGCTTCCAGCGTCATTATAATTCTGTGCAAAGTGTCCAAATGTATATTTCAGGCTATCAATAATTTCGTCCCCTTAGAACCAGAACTGTCTATGTCCAAAAATAGCATTTTGAGAAAAACGCGTTTAAAAGTTCAATTAAACCTGAAAAATCAGAAAATCCAAATAAGGCCTCAATCTATATGGTTAATGCTACTCATACTTTGTTAAATGTGATTTATGAGCATCATACTCAAAGACCCCCAGGTTGTCAAAAAAATGCAAAAAATCGACATAACCAGTTCTGGTTGAAGAATGTTTTTTGTGAAATTGGACATAAGCAGTATTGGGAATTTTGTTGTAATGTATTTCATTGTTTTATTATGGATAAAAAACATAAAAATTATAAAAAAAAAGGTACACTTAATTCCCCCACCCACATTTGCACCAGATAGACATTAGTCCAAATGGATATTAGACCAAATAGATATTAGACCAAATGGGCATTATACCACATGGGTATTAGACCAGATGGATATTAGACCAGATGGAAAATAGACCAGATGGATATTAGACCAGATGGATATTAGACCAGATGGATATTAGACCAGATGGATATTAGAACAAATGAATATTAGGCCAATTGGGTATTAGACCAATGGATATTAGACGAAATGAATGTTAGACCAGATGGGTATTAGACCAATTGACATTAGCCCACATCGGTTATAGACAATATGGATATTAGACGACATGAGTTTCAGACGAGATGAATATTAGGTAACATGGCTATTAGACAAAATGGCTATTAGACTAAATGATTATTAGACTAAATGATTATTAGACTAAATGATTATTAGACTAAATGATTATTAGACTAAATGATTATTAGACTAAATGATTATTAGACCAAATGGTTATTAGACTAAATGGTTATTAGACCAAATGGTATTAGGCCAATTGGAGTTAGACAAAATGGCCAAAGACCAAGTGGGATTAGATCGATTTTGCTACCATTGACAGCTGTGGACCTCTTCTTTCCATTTATTCCAAAAATGAGTATTATTATGTCTAGCATTACGTCAGAATAACGTCATTAAGTTCACATGTTAGCAAAACTGTCAATTTTTATAGACACATAGGGGAAAATTTAGCTTTTCACCCCTAAAAATTAAGAATATCCGATTGTCTTGGTGTCTTTTACTCTACATGATATAAATACGCAGAGCGTGTTAGTGCCATAACATTTTTTGATGTCATGAAATTTGCAAATATGACTAATGTTCCACCTTATCTTCCTTAAAGGTGCTTTTTTTTCCGTTTAATGTCTATTGTGTTCTCGCTACATGAATGAGAGCCTGCCACTTGTCCGTGCGCCCTATCAACCCATCCAACATTTCCCAGTTGGGGCCCATGTGGGTAAATTACGGTTTTAGGTGGGCACATCATGAGGGCCCCACATGGTCAAAATCGCTTGTTTCACATTGGCCCATGTGGGGCCCTACGTGGTTTTTGTCCACTGGGCCTCGATTGGCCCCATATGGTTTTGCCCAATTTGGTTGCGGTGGGTATTACTACACGGGTACAATGTGTGTTCCCTCAAAGGTTATCACTTTCTGGGGTTTTTATGGGCTCACCCGAGTTGTACCATTACAGTTCAATGGGGGGCCCATAGGGGCTTTCATGGGGCAAGATGGCAAATTCAAATTGATTTTATTGCACCCTCTTTGCATGTGGAACATTAAGTGGCCCACAATTGGGTGAAAACACACACATTTATGTTTGTTGGTTTCATCAATTCAGCTTAACTCTCCCAAGAATGGGATATTAGCTGAAGTGCAATGAACCAAATGTTTTACGTTTACTTTTTATGAAAGGTTTAATTTTAATATGATACTATGTTCTATGGTGTTTTTAAAATGTTACAGTCTGTCACCATCCTTTATCTAAAAGGTGTCATCAAAATGGTAGTGATGAAAATAAATAGATCCATGTTATTATAGGGCTTGTCCTGAGAATTAATTTCTTTAAAAAATCTTAAAAAAACATACACATTATGATCAAAATTTTCAGTTTACAAGCGAAAAAAAATACAGGTCATCGAGACCCCGCCCCATATGGGTTGACCCTGTGGACGCCCACCTGTAGCCCATTACCACCATCAACCCACATGGGCCCCATATACAACCCCTGGAAAACCCCAGTCCTAGATCCACACAGACCCTGATAACCACATGGACCCATTGGGGTTGCCCACTTGACCTAGCCAAATATACCCACTTATAGCCCACATGGATCCACCCTGGGTTGCCCACCTGAAGCCCCAGCCCACATTAAGCCCACTTTGCCCATGTTAAACCCATGTGGGCCCCAGAAGGGGCATGTTGGCTGGGAGTACCGTGGGAATCAAGGTTACGGTTTTTGTGGTAGGAAGCAATAATGCCTATTGCAAAGCCCTATTCAATACTGTGCTACTGTTAATGGTTACCCATTAAACATGGCATTTTTTTGTTTATATCTTGAGATGGAAATGGATTCCGTGGCTGAACTTTAAGACGACAATGAGAAAAATAGGTCCTTTCATCTGATATCAAAATCGATACTACTTCCAGGTAAATCGGATCGGGGGGGGTCCTAAAGACGATTCGGAAACACGCACCTTTAACTTGACGTCACTGCTGACGTATCAATGGGAATGTTTACACCTCTTTTTAACCAATGAAAAAAAACTCCTATGCTATCCTATGGTTGCTAATTTATAGGAATCGAATGTTCAATAAGACAATTATAAGGGGGAATCACAATCCCCTTTCGGGTTTTGTTTATAAAAATGGCGCAGTATAGACGAGGGTGAATTTATGACTCTTTTAGGAAAAAAAATGATCTCAGACTTATACCACCGATAGAAAGTCCATAATCAGATAACATGTCCACTTTAGTCTTAACCC
>JAMKCH010042601.1:0-37464 GCA_023653785.1 Ophioderma brevispina | reverse complement strand
CGGTGTTGTTTTCAGTGTTTGATGAGTTAGATTCTTCTCCCTTGCCTAGTGTTGAGTATGTAGCACACAGGCTGCCACAGGAGGTACAGAGATTAACACCGACCCAGCATTCTTACCGGGTTGTGACTGCGTTGATAATTGTATGGTAGGTAGTGTTCTTATTGAAATTATATTTTGTGAAATATGTTTTAATAAACAATGTGGATCAAACAGATTTATGTTTTTCGAAAAAAAATAAAATTCTCAACTCCTTAACCCTACTAATGGTCCATCTGCTTGTAGGACATTTTTTAATACACTTTACTTCTAGAAATATTCTTGTGAATCATGTATGTAATGTATAAAAGAGCACTTTTTTTAGAAAAGGAAAATTCCATATAGCGCCCCTCCCTTGAGATCCTTTTAAAAGGTACATACTGTTCAGCACCCATACCTCTCTGACACGTATGCCCTAGCAAGCAGGTACCCGGTCTATGGTAATTTTATACATAATTCGGTCGCATTCCCTTGGATGGCCCTGCCAACTGGTTAGCCTGGGTAACCAGTTCTAACTACCTTTCCCATGGCCGAGTTGGCGGTTTGTAGGAAAATCTGATGAGGAGGTAGCGGGTTTCCCCTGTAGAATGAAAAAAAGATCTACCTACAATGGCATCAGCTCTGGAAAGCTAATAGTGGCCATCCAGTACATGCTGCCTAGCACGGTTTGGGCATGTTTGCCCAAAGGCCTAGGCCCACTGCCGAAAACGGTGGATTGGCGTCAGGAAGGGAATCCTGTCAATTATCTTTTTCTGCTCACAACAATCCTCACACAGCAGTATTGCTTGAGTGTGAGGTGAATTATCCGGCAACCCCTGTTAGCGGGACAACCGAATTAAAACGTTGGGTTTAACTAACACACACCACATAGCACAAAAGATTATTAGTGAGCCTTCCTTTTTATATCCTGATTCAAATCCTTCATTAATGAAGTATCATCAATTATCTACTCAGCCTATCCAATCATTCTGCAGTAATATGGCAATTGTAATTTATATTTCCAAGATACATAAACCAATTCAACATATATTCGTCATTGTAAGTGATAAAAGGTAATAAGGATCATTATACCCAATTGTAATCTTGTACATAATTGGTCACTGATGATCATATTTAATGGCTTTCAATGGGAGTTTGAACATAATGACCTCTTGACCTCTCAAACGATAGCAGACTTTCTTAACTGATCTCGACATTCCAGCAGGGACATAAGCCACAAAAAAAGTATGTCTCACATCTGCTTTTGCCTAAAAAGCTTGTGCTAATGCTTTTTTTTACAAAATGACTATGACCTATGCTATTTTTTTAAAAAATTTTCGGCGGTGGGTATTTTTTAGAAATACACAATATGTGCCACTCCAATGTACTACCACCTGTTTCTATTTTCAAGGCCAAAACAAACTCGCAACATTAAAAAAACAACAATATAGTGTCCTTAATACAGTTCACCACTTTTAATGGTTCAATGGCAGGAAGGAAAAGTTGTGTGTGTTATAATCCTCGTTCAAATCTTGCAAATTTTGTACCGCTAAATGTCACTCAAAACTTCACAAAAACATGAACTTGAACTACAGAGCTTGTCCAGTGCTAGTCTAATCACAGCCTTTCTACAAACGTACAACACACAGTACAGGAAATACAAACTCCTCTGTGGAAGACTGATTAGGGTGCCAGTTTTTATTTATATCGATGGTTTCCCAATATTTTTGAGACCATGTTAAGAAAATTACTGAGTATCGCCTAAATACAAAAATCCTTTTAAATGTAAAAAAAAGTAAAAACATCCCGCTGTCACATAGAGCTTACACGCTAAATCAATTTTTAAAAACTTATGCCGCAGGAAGCTGAAGACAAACCTGTTTTTCTTGCCTAATGCTTGCATATACACGGCATATTCCAAGTTCTATTTGTTTACTTTCACACAGGACAAATCGAGGTGTGCTTGTTGGCAGATGACTATAGAATCTACCGCTGTCAGAAGTGCATCGGGAGTAAGGGATCCCGATGCAGGATATGTGAATAGGAGATTAAATCGGAACACTTACCCACAGTAATGTATAGTACACTGTTTTTCATGGTAAAGGTTCATGTCGATTTGTTTTTGTGTTTTGTTTTGTGTTATGTAGAATCTAAACCATAATGTGTGATTTGTGATTTTTTTTCATAAAGGGGTTTCATTATATGTCATTTGTTCGTTATATTTTTATTGTGTCGTCTGCAAGACTTGCAGAAAAGGCACATCGGGATTACTCTACTCTGGTCGTCTTGTCCGTGTGTGTGTGTATCTGTGTGGTGTCCTGTGGTCATAAGTTACACCCCTTAATAGGAGTGGGGGCAATAAACCTTTTTCTTTCTTCAAACCTCTATTTTAACCGAGTGAGTCTATGGCCATTTTGGCTGCTGAAAACGATTCTACAATGCATTTTCATATCAAATGATTTTGATGGTGGTCCATGGATTTTTAAATTTTGCATGTAGTCGAATGGCAGAATTTTGGCAATTTTAGACATAACGAACGTCAAAAAGGGCAATGTTCTTCTCAACCTATTTTGTTCAGAAACTCACCCACCGATGCTTCTGTAATATTCTATAAATATTTGCAAACAAAAAAATATATAATATTGTGTTACTTGCAACAGGCTTCAATTTAACAAAAATGGTATTGTAGGGTGTAAAGCATTAAATAGAATAGCCTTTCAATCGTAGACTTACCAAAGAACATAAGAAACACATTGTATCATTGAATGTGAAAGGCCTTCAATACAAGTATAATTGATTACATCATCACACTGATCTATGTCCCTTTACAACAACCACGTGACGGAAACATAGTGCATTTTTCTCTTGAGAAGTGAAATGCCCCAAAATACACATAAACACCCCCTAAAAGAAATGGGACCGTCCCTCCCAGTGACCCCCGGTCCAACAACACCTTGTCGGCCCATTGCTTCCGTCCTCAGTTCCGTTTTGGCAGCTACGAAGCAGACGTGTTACGATCGCGGCTCTATACTACCTGCCAACTTGAGAATTCTATTGATAAAAACTGTGTCTTCTCTTGCGGAATCTCCTATACTACTACCAAACCGACACGACCACCTTGGATATATTAAGGATTATATATAGCTAAGGAATAAAGCACTCTTTGGACAGCAACATACATGTGGATTTTACTCCTGACGGCGAGCTTTTTGTGTTGTTATCCTTTGTTTATACCGCATGCGGTCATGGTGTATAATTGTGGGGAAAAAGTTAAACAAAAGCCGCCATTGCCACACGTGTTGCGTGCTTTGGAGGCCTTGCTTTGTTGTGAGCCTTTCTGTGTCTTTGTGGTTTTCTTTTCCTTTCTACTTCAATAAACAGTTTCTATATGGGTGAGTGTGTCATTTATTTTTTATTGCTTGTTGTGTAATTATAAAATATGTTGAAACTGACTTGGAAACATTTCTTTAACCGTTTTGTGACTCAGTTTACCGAGAACGTTTTCTTAGGTCCCCCTTCGTTTACTGTCGGGAGTCCCTCCACGTCAACGCTTTAATTTTTTCTTGATCTGTTTCTGGACACGCGGTAATCCTTCTGGCTCACGTCACCCGTTATGTCGTCGCGTAAATGCGCACGGTGTCCCCACCCATCCTGCTTTTTGGCGTTATCCATCGGCAATGCTCCAGCACCGACCGGTGTATGTCTTTCTTGCATGAGTATTTTCCGACGATCACTGGGCGACCATTGAGCGCGGATTCTCTTCCGAATCGCTTAGGGAAAAGGGCGGGTGTGGTTCTCGGGCTCCGGTCAGGGGATCTTCTCGGCAGCTTCGGCTGCTCTAGGAGCTCCCGAAGGTGGGTGCAGCTTCGCTGCTTCACAGCGGGTTCTCGGGCGCCTGGCTCAAGGGAGATCGCCCGTCAAAGCACGCAGATAACGGCCGCTAGCTCGCCTGGTTTAGCCTCTGAAGGGCTTTACCGTGCAGGCTAGCGCGGTTCACACTGCCAAACCCAAGGGGTTGCGGCGGTGGTGAACACTCCGGTGGTGATGAGTGGTGATGGTGACGACCCGGTGGACCGGGTTCGATCCATCGCCGCTAGTCCGATGCCTAGCGTGGTTGTAGTCCCGGGTCTCGGGCGCCCCGACCGCGGACTACGGTAGCTGTACCACGGGTTCTGCCGTTATGGATCCGAGCAAGACGGTTACGGTGACCATTCACGGGCTGCCGTAGGTGTCCTCCACGCTCACTACGCCTCGCATGACTAGCGTTGCTCGTACCTGCGATGCACCCAGCCGGTACCGTATGCCGCACCGGGCCCTAGCGGGCTTGGTGTGGCGGGTGGGGTGCCGGGGAGTACCCCGCCAGTTACTATGGTTTGGTTCCCCTGTGGTGGTGCACCCTGTGGGGTGCCCCATCCGCCGGCGTCTACCTGCGGGCCGTCACCGTAGGCCTGCTCCAGCGGGGGCTTCGTACCCGCCGCAGCCGACCTTCACGGGTTACCGCTGCGCCCCGTACGTTGCCTACCCACCCAAGTCGAGCTGGACTGCTGGGTGGATAAGTCTGGTATGGTTTTTCAACGGGGGTCCCGCTTGCGGGGGCCCCACCGGGCTATGGCAACTTCGCACCTCCACCGTCGGCTCTTGATGCCCAGAGTTGGTACCAAGGTGCTGTCGAGGGTGGCGACTGCGCCGCTTTCGAGCGTGTTATCGGCCCCGCTGCTGCAGCGTATTGTCACTTTCATGGCGAGTTGCGGTGCGCGGTGGCTCAGCCTGGTACCGGGCCGGCGGGCCAGGGGCGGCGTACAGTCCACTTACCCATCGGGTACGTACCTGGGACATGGGGTGTACCCCACATGCCTTCTCGGCCAGCACCCCCGTCGGGGTCAGGCTGGGTAAGCCGGGCTTTCAGGGCCCAGGCTGCCCAGTCAGCGCCAGTGGGCTTAGTCCCGGCGGGAGGTCCTAGTGTTGGCGCCCAGGTGGCTTCACCGGACCTCCTCCCCTCAACCTGCTCACTCGGCCTGCAGTCCTCTCAGGACTCTTACCGGCCGCAGAATTCTGAGGTGTCAGAAGACAGCGCCAGTGAGGAGGACTCCTGCTCGGAGGATTCCTGTCGGTGTTGATCCTCTGGACCCGTCTCGGCAGTCAAGCCGCTCCGGAGCGGGATGAGGTGGACTCTCTCCCGCGTGCAATCCTGCGACTCCGCAGGGCTGCGGACAAGCTCGGTTGCCGTGCGCGCCGGAGGGGTGCGGAAGTAGGACAGCTGAATCTCGGCTTCTCATTACTTTCCACACACAAGGGTCAAGCGGTGACCCTTTCCGTCAGACGTTGGTCTGTGCTATGAAGCGGTCCAGTGAAGTGCCGCAGTAGATAGAAAAGGTCCGTTTTTGGTAATTGTCTTGATTTCTGTACTTTTACCCCCAACTTTTCTGTTGGGTTTCTATACTTTTAGCCCTACATACCCCCACAGCAACCCTCCTTACCCAAAACCCCCCCCCCCTTTTTTTAACAAACCACCACATACACCCACAGAAACCCCCTATATCCTATATAAAATCACATTTCCCACATAACCCCACAGGGCAACCACCTTACAACCACCTCAACCCTCTAATTGCCACAGCACTTCTGTTAAACCCACCGTCCCCTAAAATTTCCTCCCCAAAAATTTTTCAAAAAAAAATTTTTTGGATTATAAAAATAATATATAATAAAAAAATATAAAAGAGGCGCAAAAATTCGGAATTTCCCCCGAAGAATTCGATCAGCACTGCGAGGACCAGCAACCAGCCACACCTGAGCATAAATAATTTTCCTGAGCAGACCACCTGAGCATTAAATAATTTTTCCTGAGCAGCACCTGAGCATAAATAATTTTTCCTGAGCATCATCTGAGCATAAATCTAAGCAGAAAGAATTTTCAGAGCATAAATAATTTTTCCTTGCAGACATCTAAGCAGAAAGATTTACTGCTAATTTTTCCTGAGATCATATGATGCAAAAAGCGCATTAAAAACAAATCCTGTCAAAATGAATTTTTGACAGGATTTTTTTTACACAAATTTTTTATTTTTTTTTTTTTGCTTCAACTACTCAGGTCGATTTCATCGACACAACCTCCTTACTCTCTGAGGTTCAATAGGGAACCTGACTTACTGCTCTATATGATTACTAGTCAGCAGCAAAGTCTCTATAGAAGCCCAACCATTCCAAATTTTTTGAGAGACCCGTGCTAGTGCAGTACTCAAAGCCAAATTATGAAAGGCGACTCATTTAGACTTTCTTTAGTCCTCCGGATTGGTGAGAGTAAAAATTTCCAGGTAAAAACAACCTTACAGCGTTTGAGTAAGCCGAGACAATATGCTTTTTTGGGGTCTTTATCTAAAGCTCCGATTTTTGCATTCATTATCGAGCGTACACATTTTCGATTTCTTTTTGCTCTAGCTTTTCGATTCATCTGAGGGTAACGTTGTTTCCGAGAAAAATCTTTGCCTCTGACCCGAAACTACAAGCTTTATCGCTTTTTCCTCTTGTCATTATCAACATGACTTGCCAAAATGTTCCACAGGCCCAGGGTCATCACATTCAGAGCTTCTTCTTTAATGATTTGTCGATATCTGTTCATGTTTATTTACTACAAAATTTGCGGGTAAGAACTAGAACTCGTAGGTTGTTCCGTAATAAGTATTATTTTAGAATGCTTATTTTTAGCAAAAGTATCGCGAACTTTTTTCTTTCTTTCAAAGTGGGAATGACATCGTTTTCTCTCAAATGTTCTTCGAACTATCACGAATCTTTAAGTGAACTAACGCCATCCATTTGATTGTGTTCTCTAAGATCAGTCAAAACCGAATATATTTTTTGAGTCAGAAACCCATACCGAGCAATTCCGTGTCTACCGCTGAATGCTAATTTAGATAGCATTTGGTGTTTTTTTTTCATGATTATCACTGTGCAATCGTCGATGAGAATAAAGTTTGGACCGTCTGGTTATTCCGTAGAGTTTCGTAACCAAATTGCAACGCATTGTCATCCAATCATCGATTGTGGACACCAGGTTGGATCGATCGGAATTTAACGTTTGATCCTCGAAAAAACATGTTCGATTAAGTAAGCTTATGTACATCCCAAGGAGGACACACGATAATTGATAATTCAAAAAAGTTTTTATATCATCTCAGTAGGTCAAGGGTGAACTCAGTTTTTCCACAGAAGTCGCTACTACGATGCATCGCAGAGTGCGGTTGTTTAGAATGACATTTTATTTACGCCACCCCCACCCACTAAGCTCCCTGTTCGAAATCGCATGCCACCTGCACGTTAAAATATGTAAGCATCGAGGTTTCCAGCGGTTTCAGATTCCCTTTCTATCGCTATATGGATGGAGTGACCAGCACCTTCGATTTTTCTCCCGCTTAGTGAAGCGTGACCATGTACGCTCGACCTCAGAGCAACCAAAGACCGTACTTCGTGGTTAGATCTTCAGGCAAACTCACATCAGCCAAATGACCTTCCTTGAAAGAATGGGGAACTTGTCTGTGTTTTGCATCAGCAAAATGTTCCTGATGTCACTAAACATCTGAGGAGGTTCATACCGCTGGAAAATATATGATTTGGTGGCGTCTAGAGTGACAGAAACCCTTTTTAATTTTGGGATTGTAGAATTTGTCGGAGTCTCTTCTCGTAGTTTTGCCCTCCGTCGTTGGATCTACGAACAAAATCAGGATACCCTTCTTGCTCTTGGCCTGAGGGCCTAGCGAGTTCCAAATGCAGTCTGATTTTGTCACCGTACCCTTGCTATGCCCGCGTGATATATCGTACAGAAACAGTGAACATACCCATCTGCTGGTTTTTCAGAACGTAGCAAACTCGGATGATGTGAGAACTTCAAATTCCAGGTGGATATCGGAAATCGTATAGCTGGTTGTTGTGTCAGTTCATACGACTTTTCCAAAATCATTGATGTAGCTAATAAGACAAGCGAATCTTTGAGTCACTCGGGAAGGAACGGGTTGTGTGACGACAGCATCTCAAAATCAAGAGGAATGCAAAAGAGATTATCGTAAGCGGTTCCAATCGCCACGTCAGCTGCAACATTATTTGCTGCGTCTCCAGCATCGATCCTGAATTTTCGTACAGCTGCCGATTGGATACCCGGATTACCGCATTTTCACGTTCCCTGTGGTCATCACATGTCCTCGAACCCATGAAAATATCGGAATCATTCAACGTGGAAAACGTCTTCCTTCTAGTTTTACTTCAATCTTGGATACTATCGCCCTCGAGATTGTCACTATCTTCTGTTTGCATCGTTATTGGCTCCTGCCTGCCTACGAAATGCAAAATCCAACTTGAATGTCGGCATCGATGTCCCGGGAATTATAACGTCGTTTTTTCTGAGATCGGGGGAAATCTAACCGTTAGGATCCTACAGGACCTATAGTGCTCGGTACGTGAGTTTTGCTTATCGTGCGACTCACACCTTTGAGTCCTTTCGTAACGCGAAGTTGGGCATCGGATTTTTAATTTGTGTCCGTAATAAGTCGCCATCTTTCTTTTATTATTAGGGTAAAATAAAAAAGCGGAAAAATGGGTGATTTTGATCCATTACAGGAAGCTATTGGATGGAAAAAAGTTGATGGGATGTAGATGTATGGGGATGTACAGAGGCGGTGCAGCTGGAGGTGTGGCAGAAACGGACCTTGGAGGTGGAACGATAAAAAACTGAACAGCCTCGTCGGAAGGTTGATGGGAGCGTGATGATACACCTCAGGAGGATATAATTAGCGTCAAAGAAATTGAAGAACGACTCGCAAACATCTCTCAGAGGATGAGAATTCAAACACAGGAGCTTGACATGGAGCCAAATTCGCATGGAATAATCTTAGAAAGAAATGAGAAACTTTTACTCTTGGAAAAATTACATCGAAAAAAAGTTAAAAGTTCGAAATAGAGAGGGGTGACTTTAAATCAGGTACAATTATGGTCGAGACGCGATAGAATTTTGCTTGAAATATAGCGGAAAAGCAAAACCCATATAAACTGTAAAGGGAAACCCGCGAAAATTTTTTAGCTTTTAATACCATAGAACCAATATGGTGGGTGGAACATGGTTTGTACGAGAAGTCGGAGGCGTTGCAGACTTAAAAAGCACAACTAAAAAAAACGCAAGACTCTGCCAAGCAAGTTAGTGCGATAGTTAGTAGAGATCTCAATACACCACAAGGCACTAGAGAACTAGGTTTTACCGTCTAGAACACAACCCATTCGCTGACAACGCACTCAACAAGCGCGGAATGCATCGGATGAGCGAGCCCCCCCCATCCAACTCACGAACGATCCGATCCCGATCATCCTAATTTGGGGAAAGTGGATCTTGAGGAGTTGGCAAAATTGTCACTAAGAGTATTATCAGCAACCATGGTCAGGAGATTGGCTGGGGTCACTCGGGATTCATTTCCGAGGATATCGTCCAGGCAAGTAAAAAACATATCAACAAAAAAAAAAAATCACGGCTGGAATTATCCGTGGGATTTTAACTTTTCTTGGAGGTTTCACTAGATCGAAGTTATAGTAGTTGTTTCCATTCTGCTTTGAAGCTTGCCTTTGGGTCTGTTTAGAAGCGGTAGTCGTGCTACTCTAGTCGCCTGCTAGAAAAACCGATGTCGTCCATACTCGTCACCGCCGGAGGAGAATCATGATGGTGATTCTCCATTGTGGTTTCAAATTTTTGGTTGTATTGGGATCATGTATACTGCGTCTTTGTCCAAGTCTCTAAAGCGGATAGTTTTTGGAATTCTGGTTGCTGGTCCTCGCAGTGCTGATCGAATTCTTCGGGGGAAATTTCGATTTTTGCGGCCATCTTTTATATTTTTTTATTCTATATTAAGTTTTATAAATCAAAAAAAATTTTTTTGGAAAAAAATTTTGGGGAGGAAATTTTAAGGGACGGTGGGTTTAACCAGAAGTTTGCTGGTCATTAGAGGAGTTTGGAGGTGGTTGTATGTGGATTGCCTGGTGGGGTGTATGTGGTGATTGTGATTGAATTATGGTGAATATAGGGGTCTTTCTGTGGGGTAGTATGTTGTTGGGTAGGGGTGTAGGAGGGTTGCTGTGGGGGTTATGTAGGGCTAAAAGTATAACAGAAACCCAACAGAAAAAGTTGGGTAAAAGTACATAAATCAACAGATGAGCCAGAACTTACCTTTTGTATCTACTACTGCCGCATAAGGCCGCGGGTTTTTCGTTGAAGTCTTTCAAACACCAAGTCCCTCCTGCGACCTTCAAGAATGATTTTAACTCCTTCTTGCGGACTCCAGGCCATGGACTCCGGTGTTGCCAAGATACTGTCGGGAAAGGCGGCCCCAACTGGCTACTTCCCCGTATTTGGGAGGATCAGTTTGCGGCAGCTGAACCATGCAGTGTCTACCGGTACGCGACTCAGGTCTTTCGCCATGGTACTCGACCACGACCCTCAGGTCTTCGTTGGTCGAGGATGGAGCTGCTCTCCGGAGGCCTCTGATGCCTATATGGTCCTGGCTTCGCTGGTGACTATGCAGACAGAGGTTTTTCAGGGAGATGGGGGATGGCTTTGGCACGGCGCCTGATCTCCTCCGGGCGCGAGAACGCCTGCTACAGCTCTCTTCGGTTCCCTGAGCTCCGAACTCCGCTTCGTAGGTCTCTAAACCAAGCGGAGACCCGGATGTTTCTCTCGGAGGACATATTCGTGGACTCCCTTTGCTTGCCCTCAACGGAAGGGGGGGGCGGGTTGAGTCTGATCAGGCGCTCAAGGAGGCCCAGGCGAAGATCTCCTCTGCGAGATCTTCGCGGAGCACCACACGCCACTAGTCACTAGGACTCTCCTCGGGAGGGAGTTCCCTCCCCTCCGGTGTGGGGCGGCCGCGTTATCTCTTTACGGTGCGGGAATGGCCAGCGCATCTCCCGCACCTTGTGTGTTGAGCGTGGTGGAACTGGGGTACCAAGCCGTTCCGCCAAACAGCGAAGCCAGTCGCCACCTGAGCCAGCGCTGCAAGAAGCCCGCTGCAACCCCCGCTTCTTTCTCAGAATCCCGGCCAGGCCTAAGACTCGTCCCCCTCCCCAAAATCAAGGCCCTGGGGAAGGGGAAAGGGTCCTAGGTCCGTGATGGCCGCGGCTGCCGCGGCCTCTCTCCCTCGTGAGGGCTTCCCTCCCCCGAGCATACCGGTGGGCTGCCCTCTTAGTCTCTTTCCTGCGTTAATGCCAGCCATTCTCTCCTCGCACCTTTGGTGTTGAGCTGGTGGAACACGGGGTTACCAATCGAGTTTCGCGGTACCCCCCTCCGACTTCCCGGCCGAGACCTACCCTGCTTCCGAGGCCCCCCCCCACCGAATGGATCAGTTCCTTCTGGCGGAGGGCTCGGCGCTCTGGCGAAGGGTGCCGTCTCCCCGGTCGACCCGCCCTTCACACAGGGGTCATCTGGTCGATCCTGCTTTCTTGACTCTTCCCAGAAGACAGGAGACTGCGTCCCATCCTGAACCTGAAGCCGCTCGAACAAGTTCATCATCAAGAGCCCAAGGTTTCAGATGGAAACGCCTCGCGCGGTCCTGAGCGCTGTCCCTTGAAGGTGAGCTGGCGTCTTCTCTAGACCTGAAAGACACGCCTATCTGCACGTCCCAGTTCACAATTTCGACCGTCGCTGGCTCAGATTCAAATCCAGGGCCAGTCGTACTATGGACGGGGTCGCCCCTTCGGAGCTTTCCACCGTCTCCCAGGGGTCTTTACGTTTGTGACCCGGGAAGTGGCGGGCGACCTTCCCCAGGCGGCAGGCGGGTTCAACCTCGCAACCTGGACGACTACTACTCGTACGGAGCCCCCGCGCCGTCCAGATGTCCGTCAAGACATCCTGTCGTGCAGAGGTCTGGGCTTGAAATCGTCACTTTCGAGAAGTCCAGCTTGACCCCCTCCCAGGACCTTAGGTATCTGGGGTGCACGGCTGAGCAATTTTGCTTCCCGGCATATGCAGAACACTTTGGCTGAGCGTGTTGGAGGTTGTCATTCGAACCGCGACCTCCATAGCCAAACTCAATCAGGCCCCGCTCACCGAGACTAGGATTCGCTTCCTCTGCCTGCCTTGCCAGTCTCATCGATCTTGTCCCGTATTGTCGCCTACAAATGAGGTTGCTTCAACGGCACCTCGGGCGGCATTCCAGGCCGATCCGGCGAAACCCAGACTCCCGTTTGATCCCCATGAACGCTGGGATCTGGGAACACCTGAACATGTGTGGTCCTCATCGCCCCAACCTGACTCAGGGATTTCTTTTTCCCCGCGCGTCCAGGTCGAAACAGTAATCACTCGGACGCGTCGAAGTCTAGGTTGGGGTGATTTACCCTGGATCTGAGTACGTCTCGGGGACTGGTCCCCAGACCAGGCCCGCGTCCCCATGGTCCACAAATGGTCGCGAATTGCGGGGGCAGTCGAGAAGACCGCGCGCCCACTTCCGACGATGGTGACCCAAACACCAGGGTCCTGTCCAGACTGACAATTCGCACGGTGGTGGCCTTATATCAACAAGCAGGCGGGACGCGATCCCGGACCCTGTGTCGCGATGCCATCGTGTCATCAGTGGTGTCGAGACAGGGCATCACTCTGCGCGGTCCACATTCGGGCGGCCGTCAACTTCCTCGCCGAGGCGTTTGTCCTCTTCGGCAGGACGACTGCCTCGGAATGGGTGCCATTCTCGTCGGTTAGACCGAGTCGTCGAGAATTCGAAAACGCTCCGCAGATCGACCTGTTTGCTTCTCAGTGAGTCACCAGCTCCCGCTGTATTGCTTCCCGACTCACACCCGGAGCCATTTCAGTCGACGCTGCGTGTTCGCTAGACTGGTCCGGGGTACACTGCCTACGCATTCCCCCCATCCCGATTCCACCGAGTGGTGTCGAAGATGCGGGCGGGAGGAGTGCCGGGTCATCCTCATTGCTCCCTTCTTGCCGAAACCTTTTGTTCCGGCCAATGGGATCGGCTAGTGGCCTCCACCACCCGCGACGACTACCAATAATCCGTCCGATTAATACACTTCCCGACGGAGGGAACGCCATCATCGATAGAACATCTAGCGTTGACTGCTGGCCATTATCTGGCAACGATGCCGAGATAGTGGCTTTCGCGAGAGGTCTGCCTCGCCGTAGCCGCCGGAAGAAGAATATCCACGATGGACGCTTAACAGTATCGTCTTGAACCCTACTTCCGGTGGTGTGAGCGACGAGAAGTCTCTCCGACTCGTGCTACTGTAGCCGAGATCGCAGACTTCCTCACCGAACGCTTCGATAACGGCCTTGAGACCAGTACAGTTAGAAATTATAAAGCCGCCATCCTTGCTATCCACAGCGGTTTGAGGCGAGTCAACTACCATCAACATTATGGACGCATCCGTCTCCTCTGAGGTATGTTCCAATATCGACCTCCCGACCAGGAAAGTGGTCCCTCCTTGGGACTTTAACACCCGTCTTAGACTCCTTAACTAAGCTCTTTGTTGACACTCGATGTAATGATCTTCGCTTACGCATGTCACTCTCAAAGAACGGCCTTCCTTTGTCTCAATTGCCTCATGGAGAGATGCTCTGAGATCAAAAACCTCCTCAATCTCGGCATCAGGTTCTCCCGGGACAGGTTACGTTGTTTCTTATGCCCTACTTCTGGCCAAGAATGAGACCTCTTCCTTTAGGCACTCTACCATCATCCTACCGCACCCCCGGATTCGCCACAGTTCTTCGTCGGTGCGGGAGGATCGCCTGTGGGTGTCCTGTTCGGGCCCAGGAGTACTATAAGCGCCAAACCACCCACACCGCTTACTCTCTTCTCTCCTTCCGGGGCTCGAACGACGGGTTGTTTCTTTCTCACACAGGGACCACGCTGCCCCTCATGGTCCCCCACCTCGTCAAAGACGACGCTACCCAATGGTTTCCGCGGTCATTACGTTAATTTTAACTGTCCGGTGCGGTGGCCGTTCCCTCACTGCCCTAACGCTCACTCTGTTCGTAATATCACTTCCTCGTGGGCTTACCACCGCGGGATCTCACTCGCCGAAAT
Organism: Ophioderma brevispina; assembly: GCA_023653785.1. Lineage (NCBI taxonomy): Eukaryota > Metazoa > Echinodermata > Ophiuroidea > Amphilepidida > Ophiodermatidae > Ophioderma > Ophioderma brevispina. Next base: position 23,389 of record JAMKCH010042601.1, on the reverse strand, counting down.
TTGCCAAGCAATGTCGTGGAGGGCTTCGAGCCACACGTTTTCGTTGGTGTACTACAGGAACGTATAAACGCCACAAGAAAGCGTTGTGAGGGCTCTTCGGCAGAAACAGCACTAAATCTACCAAACAATCCACATAATCTAAGTTGCCGACCATGACCACACGCCCCGTGTGAGTAATTCCGTCCTGTTGGTGAGCATCTAGTGTTTTCAACTTTAATTGATGTGCATCCCTGATGGCCATCATATGTGTCTTAATGTTTTGGTGTCTCCGTCCCATCCTCTTGGCTGGCAGTCCTTGAGAGCCCGCGTCGGGGACACTATTATGTTTCCAACCTCCACTAGTATGAGCTAGTCTGTGTTGGCTTGAAATATCATCAACGAAGGTTATGCTTATGTTCAAGTCACTGGGTGTAAAGGGAATCAGCTCATTGTTATGATTTAGTGCCGTTAAAGGGAAGTGTTCGGGAGGCGGTGGTTGAGAGGATGCTCGTGTGAGTTGGGTGAGGGGTAGTCATCCCAAAACATGTGTATGTTTTATAAATCATTTAACTGAGGCCTATCCCCCTTCATGTTCGACTTCCCCCTGCCGTCCCTGCCCCCACAACATATAGTTTACGTCCGTTTGGGCTATGAGCCCAAACTGAGCTAGGAGGAGCAATTGGCCGACAGGGGTGTGACCTTGGGGTCACTGGGAGGGACGTCCATTTCTTTAGGGGTGTTATTTGTAGTTTGGGGCATTTCACTTCTCAGAAGACAAAAAACGAAAATGCATGTGTTCAGTCACCATTGGAAAGGGAATCAGGCCTCATTTAAATGATTTATAAACATAAATGTGTTTTTGACTATTCTGTTATACAAAAGAGTTTACTGGAGCATGCCAGCCAGTGGTGGCAATGAACTTTCTTAGGTTCCTTTTGTTAGTCTATAACTGGCTCAATGGCTATTCTATTCATGTGACCTGGCCGGTCCAAAATGTTTAACCCTTATATATTGCATGCTGTGTGATTTTCCGTAGGGCCTACTAATGATGTAAACTTGTGGAGAAAGGAGGGGCAGGGTGGGGTGACATGTTGGTGCCCTTGGTGACCTTATGTCACCTTTGGCCCCATTCACAACCGCGATGGCAGACACACTCGTGGTCCGGGGACCGCGATGTAATTTTATTGCATACCATATTAAAGGTGCAACGAGAGATTTTGAGGCACCCAAACATGCCTCATTTTATAGTAATTTCATATAGAGATCAGAACCCCCAAACTTTTTTTTTCATAGATTTCACCCGTGTATTTGAACTACAAAAATTCTTAAAAAAGAGAGAAAAAAGGGGATTTGATTTGCGTTTATATTTCATCTAAACATATAGGCTGAAGTTCGTATTTGCTCCTATACGAAATTAGAAATATTTCACAATTTTTTTGTACCAATGAACATTTCCTCTCCTCTTAATCCTTTTAGTGATGGGAGATTTTGTTGATGGAACGCTTTACACCAGGGCAAAAATCCATACTTTTGGATTTTTTTTAGCGACACCCCATAGCCCGATTTGTGAAATTTCTCGTTGCACTTTAAATGCTCTCTGGGGCTGTGATGCTCCATCGTGGTTAATAGGTAGGCCTATGCCTGTTGTGTTTGCTGTCAGGATAGCTGGCAACAGACGCAATCAAATGTCAGTCAGTAAGCTTTAAAAACTATACCTACCAACCGGCACAGAAAAGCTTAATACAACTGAAAATCTCAATCTTGGCATCAGAGTTCTCCCGGGACAGGGTTAAGTTGCTTTCTTAGGCCAACTTTCTGGCCAAGAATGAGACCTCTTCCTTTTAGGCCCTCTACCATTATCCTACCCCGGATCGCCAACAGATCGTCGGTGCGGGAGGATCGCCTGTGGTGCCCTGTTCGGGCCCTGAGTAATATAAGCGCCAAACCGCTTCTCTCCGTGGGCTCGAACGACGGGGTGTTTCGCACAACGCTGCCCATCAGGGTCCAGCGTCAAAAAGACCGACGCTAACAGATGGGTTTCCGCGGTCATTACTGGTTCCGGTGCGGTGGCGGGTCCCTCACGGGCCTGGGCTCATTCTGTTCGTAATATCAATTCCTAGTTGGGTTACCAACGCGGGATCTCAATCGCCGGAATTTGCCAAAGCAATGTCGTGGAGGCTCCACAAACGTTTTCGTCGGGGTACGACAGGAACGTAGAAACGACCCACAGAAAGCGGTTGTGAGGGCTTTATGCAGAACAGCACTAAATCTACCAAAACAATCCACATAATCTAAGTTGCCGACCATGACACTACGCCCTACGCGAGTATTCGCCTATGTTAGGTGAAGCACTCTAGGTGTTCAAATTTATTGATGTGCATCCTGATTCCATAATGTGTCTTTATGTTTTGGCGTCTCCGTCCCATCCTTTGGTTGCATCCGTGGAGCCAGCTGCGGAGGAAACTATATGTTTCACCTCCGTAGTAGGAGCTAGTCTGGGGTGTTGATTGAAAAATATTCATTCAACGAAGGTTAATGCTTATGTTTCAGTCAACTTGGTTGTTGTAAAGGGAGGGAATCAGCTCAGTGTTATGATTTAGTCAAAAAAACTGTTATGTTTGATAAATCATTTAACTGAGGCCTGATTCCCTTTCCAATGTTGACTTTTTCCCCTCGTCCTGCCCCACAACATAATAGTGTGTACGTCCGGGGGGGCTTGAGCCAAAACGGTAGCGAAGGAGGAGAATGGCCCCGACGGGTGTGACCTGGGGTCACTGGGAGGGACCGGATCCATTTCTTGTTAGGGGTGTTATTGTATTTTTGGGCATTTCACTTCTCAAGAAGAAAATGCATATGTTTCAGTCACAATTGGAAAGGTAATCAGGCATCAGTTAAATGATTTTATAAAACATAAGTGTTTTTGACTATTCTGTTATACAAAAGAGTTTACTGGAGCATGCCAGCCAGTGGTGGCAATGAACTTTCTTAGGTTCCTTTTGTTAGTCTATAACTGGCTCAATGGCTATTCTATTCATGTGACCTGGCCGGTCCAAAATGTTAACCCTTATATATTGCATGCTGTGTGATTTTCCGTAGGGCCTACTAATGATGTAAACTTGTGGAGAAAGGAGGGGCAGGGTGGGGTGACATGTTGGTGCCCTTGGTGACCTTATGTCACCTTTGGCCCCATTCACAACCGCGATGGCAGACACACTCGTGGTCCGGGGACCGCGATGTAATTTTATTGCATACCATATTAAAGGTGCAACGAGAGATTTTGAGGCACCCAAACATGCCTCATTTTATAGTAATTTCATATAGAGATCAGAACCCCCAAACTTTTTTTTTCATAGATTTCACCCGTGTATTTGAACTACAAAAATTCTTAAAAAAGAGAGAAAAAAGGGGATTTGATTTGCGTTTATATTTCATCTAAACATATAGGCTGAAGTTCGTATTTGCTCCTATACGAAATTAGAAATATTTCACAATTTTTTTGTACCAATGAACATTTCCTCTCCTCTTAATCCTTTTAGTGATGGGAGATTTTGTTGATGGAACGCTTTACACCAGGGCAAAAATCCATACTTTTGGATTTTTTTTAGCGACACCCCATAGCCCGATTTGTGAAATTTCTCGTTGCACTTTAAATGCTCTCTGGGGCTGTGATGCTCCATCGTGGTTAATAGGTAGGCCTATGCCTGTTGTGTTTGCTGTCAGGATAGCTGGCAACAGACGCAATCAAATGTCAGTCAGTAAGCTTTAAAACTATACCTACCAACCGGCACAGAAAAGCTTAATACAACTGAAAATCTCAATATTAACTGTTAGCAAATTCGCATTTTGTGTCATCTGGGAGAGGGCATAGATGGAGTGCTTTGATATAGTCTGGGGGCCAAAACTAAAAACCCGCGCTGAATATCGTCAGCAACAATTTTTTTTTGGCTGTTCTACATCCTGACGACCTAACTGATTGAGAAACCGAGTGGGCCAAAAGTGCCCTTGAGCATTTTGAAATATCCAAGATGGCCTCCAAGATGGCCGCGTCACCGACATAACATTAGTAAAACTCAGCTTCTAATGCAGCTATAAAGATGATTCTAGGGTCTTTGTATGGGTTTTGATGCCACTGAATTCCAAATTTGTCACTATTTTTAAATACAAAGTATTCCCTATACTGAAATCCAATGATGTCGGCCAAATTTTTTTTTTTTTTGTCCGCCACCACATATAATAGCAAAGATCAGCTTTTTTTTTAAAGCAGCTATAAGCATGATTCTGTGTTTTTTGTATGGGTTTTTGATGTAAATGAATTCAAATTTGTACTTCTTTTTAACATGAAAGTATTCCCTATACCGAATCCAAGATGGCCGCCATCAAACAACATATAATTAGCACTGTGTCTCGGCTCTTGAGCAAAAATTGTGGTGTCTTCTATAGGTTTTATGGGTATAATATTCAAATTTTACTCTTTGAACGCATTATCACAGTGTTTCTCACACTTAAAAGTGAGAGAGTAATGGCATACAGGTAAATACGAATGGCAGGGAAATACGAATGCACAAGTTTGTCTCAATTTGGCAAAGCATCAAAATATTGATATGATGCAAATGTGACAAACAAGGGTAGCTTAAGTTAGCAGACATGCACAAACACTTAATTATAGTTTTAATTAAGGTAACAAAACATCAAGTGCGGTCGATGCTGACAGTTGTCATCATACAGTAGTTTGAAGGTGGCAAGTGTTCAACTATGAAAATCGTTGTCATGAAAAGTAGTTTGTCATGATCGGGTAGTCTTAAGTTGGCAAAATATCCAATACAAAGATGTCGTTCAGGTTTTATTGTATTCTATTGTGAAAACTCGGCAACTATGAAAATGATGGGAAAAGTTGTAATTGAAAAAAAACGGGTTAGTCTATAAAGTTGGGCAACGTTCAAAATTGTCCACAAGTTGTCATACTAAGGTAATCCATAGTTGGCCCAAAGCATATTTAAAATATAAAAAAAAGGGGGCGGGGGGGTGATGCACAATTGTCTTAATACGGTTTGGTCTTTATTGGCAAACATTCAAATAAATGATGGAGATTCATAATGATTTCACAATGATTTCATAAAAAGGAAATCTAAAGTGGGGCAAAACACATGTTTTAGATGGTAATGAGATTTAATGGCACTTGTTCATCAAGTTTGAAGATAATCGCATAACAGATCCACATATTAACTACTCTGTGGAAAACTTCAAAACCAAAAAATGAAGCCCACGTTGACATAAGAAGGTTGTCCCAATTTGCAAATAAAATGACAACCGCGACGTAGCAAAAAATATGTTGTGACGAATATTCCTCAGTTTCGCTCTTCACAGTTCTTCTTGATCACTTTGGTCAGCTGAATCACATTAATTTAAGTTCTACTTATTTTGACAGTTGCCACCCTTCTTGCATCACAATAAATTCACATTGCTGAAGTGCCATGGTGGATCAGTTCACAGGAAAACACAGCGATTTCAATTCAAGTATTGGTCGGTGTTGGTCTTCTTACGATTTAGAATTAAGGTCAGTTTCATCTTACCAAACACATCGCGGTTTCGATCTGTTCGTTGGTCTCCTCTTCACGAGTGAATTTGCTGGGACATCCGTGCGAAGACTGTTGAGGTGGTCAAAGAAAAACGATAATGGTCTCGGATCTATAACACGAAGTGGCGTCCACAAACGTTTCAATATGCGGGTGGATAAGTGCACCGTCAGCAGGGTTTCCTGCTCAAAAGGACTCCATATAAACAGGGTAGCATGGTGGGGAGGGAGGAAACGAAAAAAAACCCATCGTTAGCCCATCAGTTTGGGAGTATAGGTCACCTTTCAATATGAATGTATGTGTTAGTCAACAAAACTCGACATCAGTTTCACGATCAGTGATGCGAGAGTTGTCAGTCACTCAGTGCAAGTTCATCCTTTGATACGGTCAATGGTAATTGTCACTGGGCTTCCTTCAGAGGAAGAGATGTGAAATAGCGATTCTGCATCAAATGATATAAGCATTCCGAGTCTTGAGGGTGAGAGTCGATATAACGTAGCGAAAATCCACTCGGTCTTTTACACGTTGTCTGGTCGTCCGGTCAGAGGATGAAGTATGTAGGTCAACTTCTTGGCTATCATGTGATGTAGGTAGGTGAGAGTGCGCCAATAGAAGAAAAACAGAAGAAGAATCTACGGGTGTATTTTAAGATACTAACACTCTACGACAACAAGTACACCCTAAGGACCATGCCCCCAAGGAACTTCAACCTGGAGTATCTACTCTAAATCGTTGTGGATTCATGTGACAAAGTGTACATTGGTGTGTGAAACCGGCGACATTGAAAAGAGAAACCGACGAACGAACCAGGAAAAGCGACTCAGACGGGCAACACCAAATTCGGCCATCGCCGAGGATGCGTGGAACGACCAACATAAATTCTTGATAGGAACACCAATACGACTGAAAGGAAACTCATCAAGTCTACCCTAACAACTTCAATAGGGACAAAGGAGCAGACATTCATCCTGAATGGGGTAGACTCCAAGGATGGATGCCTTCTCTACCATGAACCGGGAAACTTAAGTACTGGGGTATCTGTACTATCTCTTATTGTTCTCTCTCTCCTTGTTTATGGGATATAAGGTGAAACCTCATGACTGTTTAGTTTGCTCTGATTATGGCTTTCACTAGAGTGTCGAAAGCTAGCCTTCCAATTGGAGCTCTGGGAAAATAAGTTCTACTCAAATGAAGATCCTGTCACAATCAATCGATGTACTACTGTGCGTTGTTCTGAAGAACTTTCACACGGCGCAGGAGTTGTTCTTTTCTTGTGTATGAGGCAGAAGTCCTATGTTCAGCGGGGTGGCGAAAAGGTAGGGTATTAATTGAGAAGGTGATTCGCAAGTCTGTTGATGGAGAGCCATATTGGCAGGTTGGAGCTGGTCGAAGACCCATCGGGGCATATTGCTGTTGACAGGCGACTGACCCTGTGCCGAATCGGTTTAAGGTTGACCCATTCCTTGCGTGAAGATTGCTACCGGTTAGTTTGTCATGGTAAGTAATAGTGAAATGTCTGGTCTTGAACAGTATCTAGCTAGGCAGTTATGCACGTCTATAAGATGTTGTTGAATGGGAGCTAGAGAGTTTTTTACCGCAGGCGTGTAGACAGGAAAGGTCGACAGAGACAGTCTCTGTCTGCCGAGTGGTGGGATTCTTTGACAGTTGTTATGCAAGCAGGTGTTGATTCAAATGATGTTTGTGATAAGCTTGTACGTTTTTACATATAAGGAATGACGTGTGTGGATGGAAGAGAGCAACTCAGGGACTAAGCTGCTGCTGTTCTGCTACTGACCGCTTTCCAGCGCACACTCTTGTTGCACCCTTGATATTACTAAACTCAAAAGTAGCGAACAAAGATCAGGTTTCGACATCTGCTTTGCTAAGCTTTTGTTTGGATGTATATGAGAAAACCCGAAACAGTCTTGTATTTTCCATGTACTGGCCTGTGGATAATCCAGAGAATAAACACATCCGTCTATTACGATGACTTCTGGCATGGAAGTAAGTATGGTCATTAACTCGAACAGAATATTTTTTTAAACATTCCACAGGAGTGCGGTCATCAAACCTAAAACTTCTGGGATAAAAAGATAGTTCTGTGTTTTTTGAAGAAACAAATCCCCTTTAATTTGAGTCTGTTAAAAACCATTGTATGTCACCACATTTGTTTATTTTGAACTATTAAACCCCCCTGGCAAACTTAATTCTTATCATTCATTTGCTTAACTCTATAGCAACTGCATTATCAGCACTGCACCACTCAGGGGTGCTATCCCTACCAAAACGATAGCGAGCAAACCGTTGGATGGCGGATCAGGATTGATAGGCTCACCCGGCAATTGGAGTTCTTTTGTAAAGAATTTGTGCTAAGCAGCCTGAGTTCCCTGAAAGTCATAAATAATGAGAACATTGAACACGTTTTGACCATTTAAATCTAATTTAAGACCACCTTAAACCCCATAATCGAGGTACTTCTGAAGCTGACATTACAGCTAAGCAAAATGTTGTGCAGCCAATTTGTGGCAATTTGGAAGCCATCTTGGATTTGGTTTTATGGAAGGCTTTACGTATTTAAAAGACGTACAAAATGAATTCTTTGACACCAAAAACCTATACAAACGACACTAGAAAATCATCATGTATAGCTGTAAAGCTGAGATATTGACTAATTACAATTATGTGGTTGTGGCCATCTGGCGGGCCATTCTTGGATTTCGGATTTTTGTAAGGGAAGACTTAGGTTAATAGAAGTCAAATTGAATCTTGACACCAAAAACCCATTACAAGACCACCAGAATCATCCTTATAGCTGCTTAAAGCGGAGGTATTGCTAATTATATGTGGTGGCGGCCACTCTTGTATTTGCGGTTATAGGGAACGGACATCGTGGTTAAAAACGACGTATACAAATTTGAATTCATTGGAAACCAAACAAACCATAACAAAAGACACCAAGAATCCTCCCTATAGCGCCTTAGAAATGAGTATTGCTAATTTTATGTGCGGCGGACCATCTTGGCGGCCATCTTGGATATTCAAATGCTCAGGGTGCAATTTGGCACCCCCTCACCCCCCCCCCCCTGTTGCCTCAATCAGTAGGTTCAGGATGCAGAAACAGCCAAAAAAAATTGTGCGGACGCTACTTTGGGTTCAGGTAAAAAATGGTGTGTTTTGTGGCCCCAGACTAAATAGTATGTATTGTCTGTGGTAAAAATGTTGACCCAAATGTTAACCTAACCATAATTTGCCCCCCGTTTCCCACGTATGTGCGCACATTTTCATGATATTTGGATACAATGGCCCTTAGGTAGTTTCCCCACGTGTCGGCGATTAATGTGACCCTGCTGACCTCATGTGACCTGTCCCCATTCTCAAATCACAATGGCAGATGACACATGGCATTCAGTACATCCATCACAAAAAAAAATTTTTTTTCAACCAATATTTGAAAGAAGCTCGCTCAGGCAAGAAGAAGCCATGTAATCTCAAAAGCCAGATGACCCCTATTGTGTTTAATTTTTCTCAGAATATGCTCACATGGGAAAGGCTTCATGAGGAATACCCACAAGTATTTTTTATTCAGCTACTAGCATGATGAAACTTAAGCTTTGCATTATAATGATTAATTTAGTTTATTTTGTTCTTTTCAGTGTTTTTGAATGCAATAGTACGATGCAAGTGTAATACACCGTGCCCAACAGGGGGTATACAGAATGGGTAGTAACTAAGGTTACAAGTTTCAAAACCAACAAAACGGAAGTTTAAGTTAATAAAAATGATGAGACATTAGGGAAGGTAGGGCAAGGGTTTCTGCCACCCTGACACCCAAAAAAATGCTCTTGGTTCAACCCACCCATTTGGCCAATGTTTTTTTTCGTTTTGATTGCCACAATTCCCCGATGTGAAATTCGGCTTGCTACCATGGTATCGTAACCATGTGTGCAGCATCGTTCTTGAAAAACATCGTGTCTGTCTCATTTATTTTTTTTTTCTTATTTAGTAGGTTGCTTATTGACGTAAAGAAGAACATTCAGGCATATGAGAATTCAAGAGTAACACTGAAAACAGTTTGTTCAAATCTAAAACCATTAGGATGCACGGATGTAAAAAAACTTGTGCCTTTATAATGAAATTGGCAGACAGCCGAGAATATTGCCGTATAGAAAGTCCTTCCATACATTGTCATACCTTAATAAGGCTACCGTAATTGTTTGTCCCAAGCTATGCATGTAGTAGTACACCATGCTTGCCTATGGAATTCCTTTTATCCCACTGGCGCTTTAGCAGAAGGGGGATTTGTCATAGCAAAAATATGTTATCAGTGTATATCCCGCGTTGTCTCTGATGTAGTGTCGACCCTGACACCAGGCACCACAAGACCTAGATCTACCTCTATTTGACACTGTGACAGACAGGTATGAAGGTCAAAGCTCATAATTTATTGCTATTTCAGATTTTATGCTTTATTCCTCTTGAAAACCTCTACAAAACTCTCTCTTACAAGTTTTTCGCCATTATTCCAAGGATACTGTGCAAAGTCTCTCTTAACCGCCAGGGCGCTTTGCAGTATTTTTTTAACAAGAAAAATGTGTGCCTGCCGACCATACAGCAGGAGGAAAACGCCTAAGTTTGTTGAGTGCTTGTGGGCAGTACAGTACACAAGGCCACACGTGGTGAAAAATCTGTGAACAAACCAGTTTGTAGTGAAGGTCAATGCTGCCATGAATTGGACCCACTGTGGTTTAAACTCACTGTGAAGCTTAAGTGATGTTGATGGATAGAATCACCAATGGAATATTGTGTAAAAAAATGAAGATTGCAATGGTTTTATAAGTATTCTTTAAGCTCACCAAAAGTTGATTAAGCGCTTTCAGCATGTGTATGGTTTGCGTATTTCAGGGGTGGGGATTGCGGTTTTTGTCTTGATGACATTCACACGGGAGCTTTGTGTGAATCTATGAGTCAATATGGAAAAGAAGAGAAATGCCCAACCAATGAGAGAGGAAGACTCTATGGTGATGAGTATTTGCATGAGCTGATTACATTGGTGGTAGTACATGTAGACATTTTCTGACTCTCGTAAGTACTGTATAAGTGGAAATTTCGCGTACAGATATTTTCGCAATTTAACACTTTTGCAAAATGCGCCGAGAACTGTAATTTCACGGTATTGCATCAATACAATACAAATCTATGAAAAACAAGTTATTTTTGCGATGTTTTTATTGTTGCGTTTTTATGTTCACTCGCGAAAATTCGGGAAAATAAAAACCTCAACGAAAATTGCAACTTATACAGTACCTGTTCGTATTGAGATTAAAGTTTGACTTTTGAGGACTTCGAGGATGGTGAAACTTTTATCTTTTGCACAGTGACATGAAATCTGTACATAGAGTTGATGCTCTACTGTTGTCCCAGACCGAGCGAGTGTGAAGAGCCTGAGGTTTAGAAATGAAGACGTATGTCTAAGTGGCAAAAGTGATAGACCTCCTGCTATTTAATTTTTCCTGCTAGGATTATGCCTTTGTAGATTTAAATGGAGAATGGGAATCTAGGTTAATTTTACAAAATACACCACCAAATTACTTCAAATTGGCCTAATGAATTCACCTAAATTTGGCGCGAGTGGTTATTCCAGTGTATGATGCCCCTTTGACTCAAGTTATCTTAGTAAACAATTAGAACTGAGATTCAAAGTCAAAATCTTGACATGAATTTTTTCTTATTAGCCTTGTGCCCCTCCCTTGCATGAGGCTATGGGAAATTGATCGCAATAATCCTGAGGTAGGGTGCTTCAAGGGTTGTCATGAAGACATTTGAGTAAAGGTCATGTATGATTCTTAATTGAGATAATGCAGGTAATGGTCTCCTTTGATGAAGAAGCATTTCTCATGCAGAAATCCAGTATGGGTATGGACGTTTAAATAGGCATCACAAAATCGGCTGTTTTACTTTTGTAAAGAGGTGGTAGGGAAAACAGCACAAAGGAGGGGCTATGAGAGTGATGTTGCATCAGCCACGCGAGACATGTCTGACAGAGGGATACAACTCGAGTGATGATGAGAGGTAAAATGATTTAGAGAATAAAGTATGATTTTGGGAAACCGGTACTCTCTTATGGACGAATTGAAACCAAGGTGATACATGTATGTTAAGTGGAAGAACGAGGCAGAGGTCCGAAGTTCTACCATGCCAAAATAATGGCCATGTGTCGCGATTTCAATTTGTGTAAGAAAGAGATACCGCATTCCACAAAATTCATACCTTATTCTCATTCTTCAGGCATGGCGCGAACGTAGCAAAAACGCGGTATGAGCGAGCGCTCTCAACCTTTAAAAATAACATCAATACGCACCGGTATACCTGGGTTCAATTGCGAATGAAACCCAGGCATCAGCCAATAACATTGCTTACATTTTACAGCGTTTAAGAATTTGATATGTCGTAACTTAAATGCATCAGGAAGTGACGATGGCTCATTAAAAAAGTGTTATACAAAGGTCAGAAAACTAGGAGTAGTACAAATGTGATAAAGTGATAGAAGATAGATAAATTGGGCGATTGTGATTCCAGGGATGGCGTATTCCACTATTCGTCCTGAGTGGGGGGGAATAGGGAATAGGTTTGGTCTCTGTGGTCATTTGGGGAAGAATTTGAGCTTAGGTGATGAAATCAACTGTTAAATTTTGGGGAAGAATTGGGATCAAATGCAGCAAGGCCGGGGGAACAATTTTGATTTTCTGGAAAAATGACAGCCCTGCTGTGTAAAATGTCCAGTGTATTGTTTATGTCATTTCATATCCATTATTCATTAGGACTATTTTTTTTTCAAATCCCTTTAACGTTGCACAAGAGATTTTCAAAATAACAGTGTCCCGACAACCTTTGAAAAATTCTGATTTTGGTACAGGTGTAAAGCTTTTAATATCAAAAATTCCCCATCTGAGGAATTACGCTGAGAACTGTTCCTTTGGTACGAGAAAATGTCAAATTTTTAATTTCGTATAGGAAAAATACGAAATTTCGGCCTTGGTTTCTAAAATTGAAATATACCATATACAAATCACCTTTTGTATTTCATTTAAGTTATTTTGTAACCAAATAAAACCTAAACGGATCTATTTTTGCATTATCTATATGAAATCACTACTATATCACAGAAAATATGATGACTTGAAATCTCTCGGTATATGCACCTTAAAAGGTTGTTCAGATTTTTGTACTTGTTTTTTCTCTTAATCGCCCCCAAGTAAACGGAAGGTCCGATGCCGACTACCGTGGGACGGTTTCTGACAGTGATGCAGACTATGTACCAAGAGGATTTTGGAAGGGGGAGTAGGAGCGTACGGATGAGGAGGCGGCTGCGGCGGCAATGGCAGCTCTCAGTCAGATAACCGGCAGTGTAGGGGAACTTGACAACTTAAGGTCGTGAGTATTAATTTGCGCATGTGTGAGCTATTATCAGCAAATGTTATTGGAATAGAGCTATTGATTATTATCTCCAGTGGGGTTTTCTGTTCTGTTATCACCTTTGGCAACACCTTTGGCAGGAAGTTCCAAATTTCAACCAGGGAAAAACTGTCAGGAAAATCTTGAAATAATTGCAAGAAATGTCCTGAAATATTTTCCTGGGCTCACAACACTCTCACCAGTAACTGGTATTCTGGTTCTCAAATGTTGAGTTAACATTTGAATGCAAATAAACGGCGAATTATTATGTAAACTCCTGGTCGTATAGCTTCGTATAGTCAAAAAGTTGCACTTAATGGCCCGTACATCGCGCTGTATCATCAGTGTATCCATACTCAATAGAGAGTCCCGCGTGTACTCTCACTCTAAATGGCAGTGAGGTCATAATAACATTTACACGCCTGCATCAAGAAATGCGTCTTTTGAGCGCGTGTGTAACAGCAGCCGTCTCTTCACGTCACTGCGCGAGATATCGAAACACGGACTGATTGATTAATTTTGTTTGCGATGACCTTGCTGTGGGGTGGAATGTAAAATGGTTGGGATTTTCAATTTGAAAAAGGTTTATATCATTAGGGTACCTGCTACTGGCAATGAATTATAGAGAAAAAGAGCTAAAGAATAGCGTCCTGCCCAAATGCTCCGTTTCAGTTTCAATTGATCTCACTCAAGGATGTCACGAAGGTTATAGTTGGTCACAACATCGGCTCATGTCTGCTAGCAGTGCTGGAGGTAAAATAATGCCTGTCTGTTTTATTCTCAGGAGGGATTTGACGCAAGTAAGTACCAGGCTGACTTTCAGACGCCGATGTTGCTGATGGGGAAAAAGGGGGCAACCGATCAGCAGTGGTAAAGTCGTATGACTAGAGCTAATTCAGAACCAAGTAGTTTGTTCTTTTTTATATTTATGACATTCTTATTTTTAAGCAATAATTAATTACAAATGTTAGTACCAGTATAAAATTTAATGTTGGATGTTGAATGCTTGTATTTAATTAAGTTAATATGCAATTTCAGCGAGAAAAACCATTAATGTCAACTGTTGGTTAATTAAAAAAAACATTTTAAAAAGGCTCAAAATTAATTGGTTAGGTAAATAAAAAATTCACAACAAATGCTTTTGTAGCATTTTATTGGGATTGTCGTTGGCATCACCCCAAAAAATCCGGGAAAAAATGGTTAGAACATAATTGCACGTCTCTTTGAAAAATCTTCCCCTCTATCCCCTCTTCCAAGGTGATCTACCTCATGGATCAACATCCTTGTCACTTCTCCCAACATTACATGAGGATAGGGGGTGGGGAAGGAGTTAGGTTGAGAGACAAGTTCTCGCCTCCTTGGTCCCCCGCCAACTTTTGTTGGCGGAATGGGGGCTATGAAATGGTAGCCGTCCGTGCGTGGGGTGTTGTTGTGTGTCCATCACGATATCTTGGAACTAAGCAAGTGTGAAGTCCTCTTCGCAACATAGATGTATCTCAAGTAGGCGGTGGGTGGGATACAATTGGGTCATGTGCGTGGTCAAAGGTCCAATGTGGTCAAAAAATAGGGTCAAATAGGGGCAAAAAACTAGGGCTAAATCGCTATAATAAAGTTGTAAACATCGATATCTTTTGATTGGAGCACGTATGGGTGTCCATCTCGCACCAGAGATGTCCACTCAAGTAGGGCTGCGAGAGTTCGGAGGAGGGGCATGGGGCAGGTCAAAGTGGTCAAAGTGGGGTCAAAAATAGGCAAAAATATTGAGTTAAATTGATAAAACTTATCTGTTGTTGTAGGATGATGAAACGGGTGGGTGTGCAGTCAACATCAGTGCCGAAAAATTTTGAAGGTCATTTCAAGGTCATACGAGGTCATCAAAGGTTCAAATAACTTAACATGTGGTAGGCTGATGACACTTGTGGGGTGTGGTCAACATTCAGTGCCGAAATTTGGAGGGTCATTTCAAGGTCATACGAGGTCATTCAGGTCAAATCACTTATCATGGGGTACGGAGGATGAAATTGGTGGGTGTGGTCAACGTTCAGTACCAAAAATTTTGAAGGTCATTTCAAGGTCATTACGGGTCATCAGGTCTAAATCACTTAACATGGGGTGAGGATGAAAATTGGTGGGTGTGGTCACACATCATTACCAAAATTTTGAAGGTCATTTCAAGGTCATCGGGCATCCAAGGTAAAATCACTTAAACATGTGGTAGGAGGATGAAAATTGGTGGGTGTGGTCAACATTCTAGTACCAAAAATTTGCAGGTCATTTCCGGTCATCAAGGTCAAGTCACTAACATGTGGAAGGAGGATTTAAAAAGCTGGTGGGTGGGGTCAACACATTCAGGTAGCAATTTTGAAGGTCATTGCAAGGTCATCCAAGGTCATTCCAAGGTCAAAGCACACTTTACATGTGGTTGGAGGGTAAAATTGGTGGGTTTGATCAACATTCTGTTCCAACATATTTTGAGGTTCATGTGAAACGGGGTCATGAGGGGTCTAGCAAGGTCAAATTCAGCATAAATATCGAGGTAGGAGGCATGAAACTGGTGGTGTGGTTCCACATTCTAGTGCCGGAAATTATTGAAGGGTGTCATGTGAAGGTCATGTGCGGGGTCATTCACAGTGTTCACATCACTACAACAGGGGGTAGGAGGATGAAAAAATTGGTGGGTGGGTCAACATTCAAGTACCAAAAATTTGAAGGTCATGTTCAGGTCATGTGGGGTCATCAAGGTCAAATCACTTAAACACGTGTGTGTATGGAGTGAAAATTGGTGAGTGTGCGTCATCATTAAGTGCCAAAAAATGCTGGTCATTTGAAGGCGTGTGGGGTCATGAAGGTCAAATTACTATCATGGTGGTGAGGATGAAACTTCCTGGGTGTGGTCAACATTAGATGTTGACACTTGAAGGTCATGTCAAGGTAATGTGGGGTACATTCCGAGGTCAATCACTTAACATGTGGTAGGAGGAGGATGAAATTGGTGGGTGACTCACACATCTTCCCTTGAGATTTTAAAATTGTGCCTTCTTGATTCTTTCGTCTATGCACTGGGCGGGGGACCTTGTGGTGGCGGAGAACGCTCGTCGTTAAGCGCTGGGCAGTACAGGTCCGTGATAAACAGCTAGCATTGTAAAATAGTATGCATATGGTTACATGAGTGGTTAGTGTTCGAACAACTTTCCCGGATGGTAAAGTCAATCACTGAAGATCTACATCTACAGTCTGTAATTTCTATTGGGTGCATAAACTATCGGTCCAAGCGAATTTTGCAGTCTAGACGGTTATCGTCATATGCGCAATCACATTAAAAAACGAAAATTTTAAACTCCTACATATCTATATTTAAAAATGTGATGTTTGCTTAGGTCGATCGTACCATCAAGAAGGAAAAAACCAGGCGAAGGTAGAGAATGGGTAAGGATTTAGCCAGATACTAATGCAAACATCAGGAGGGCTAATACCCAACACTACAAAAAGGGCAGTACAAGCTTTTATCTCAAATTATCTCAATGTGTCAGGCCAAGGTTTCTAAGAGGGCACTGCTGACGTGTCCTGGTACCAGTATACCTGTACCCAGAGGCAGAGTGCATCGGTTAAAAACGGGCCCCCCATTGGTTCTAAGGAAAATCTGAATGAGAGGGGACGGCTGGTTACCCTGGTAGAATGAAAAAGAGTTCTACCTACAAGGGCGTCAGATCTGGAGAGCTAATGGCGGACATTCAGCAATGCTGCATTGCATGGTGCGGGCATGGTTGCCCAAAGGCTAGGCCCACCGCGGAAAATGTGGATTGACGTCAGGAAGGGCATACAGTCAATTAATCTTTTGCTCCAATAAATCCGTCTGACCACAGCAGTGTTGCTCAGTGTGAGGTGTATCCGGCATCCCATTTGCGGGGACAAAACATGGATTTTAAAAATGTGGTTTGTAACTAACTAATGTCAAGGAATGAAAATTGGTGGAATCATTACCCATAGACCAGTACACTGTAGGGTATAATTACATTAGTTACGAATAAATTGGATTGATTTTGATTGGATGTATCGGGACAAGACCCGGGATAGCCTAAGAAAGCATCTATCGGAAGCTTATTTTCCATTAGGGGCCATTTAAGGGACAGAATTGGGGACCTTTGGTTTGGTAATACTGAAAAAAGCCGGGGGATTCTTACAAGTTTGAATGCCATGTATTTGTATTACATATCTGGATGTGCCTTGTGTGTGTTTGTGACTAACAAAATGTTACACTATCCAAGAATTTAATGTATAAAAAGGTAAAGGGGATGCGACCTGTGTTTATATGTATGTAGTGCCCATCTGCTTCGAGGGATAGGGCCAGATTCACCCTGTAATGTTGCATGTAGAGTATGGATGAATACACCTCTTCGATTGAGCTAGTGTTCATAAGGCAGTGTTTGTTCATATCTTCAAAGGAAACGGTTTCAGGGGCCTTTATATTTCACTATATAAGCGAAAAGTTACATTTTCTAACAAAAATCTCAATTTTGATGGGGGAAAGTGCAAGTGTGAGATTGACCACCACTCATTGCTCCTGGCGATCGGTGTGGCAAGCCGTCCAGAGCGAGCATCATATATGAGTGCTGCCAAATAGCAGTAGACGATTATCCGTAAATGTTATCAAGGATTCGAATTGCAAATCTGGCACACCAATCCGCACTGGTCTGTGGTTAGGTATAAGCTGTCCTCAGAGACAGTTGGTCTCGGTGCGAATCTCGCTACTTGCCTCTTTAAAATATAGAAAATTAGCATCTTTTTCAGGTAGAGGGGAAAAAAGATCAGAAAATAATATAGCTGCCCTTTGAGGTAAGTGAGTAGAGAGACCTGCTCCTGGAGCATGGGTGGGGGTCTCAAAAACTACCACGTGAGGGGTAAAGTTGAGGACACTTTTGAACAGTCACCCACCTCAGGTGGAATTGAATTGCAAACAAAAGGAGCATAAATTCAGAACATATGTCCTGGTCTTACCCTTGAGTGGGGTCTTTCCTGAAGATCTTCGTCATGCAATTATGAAATCCTGTATTGAAAAAATATCTTCAATAAGAAGGCCCTGAAAGATACCAGACCAGTTGCTAATCTGCCATTTATTTCTAAACTCATAGGAAACGTGTGCTGCTTCACAGGTGCTTGCTCTTGTTGATCGTTAAAACTTGCGAACCCTTGCAATCTGCGTACAGCAACTCCGACAGCACGGAAAGCGGCTTGGCGTACGTGCACAATGATTTTCAGAGAGCTTGACAATCAAAGCTGGTTTCTCATTCAGGTTAGCAGACCGTTTCTGACGCTTTCAATGCTCGTAGAAACTACAGACCAGTTTATGTGCAGGAGAGATTAAGCCAGGAGTTTGGTATAAAGGTACTGCGCGTTGCGTGGTTCAAATTCTATTGGATGAAAAAGCATCATGCCGTGATCTTATTGCTGTGAATATCTGGTAACCGTCGATATTTGCCATTATCAAGTTGGCCTTCAGGGGTTCGTGTTATTGGGCGTAACTGGGAATTTGTGTTTTATAACAATTACACAGCTGGATCACCCCGCATTTCCAATCAGCATCACCATGAAGGTGTGTGTGTAATCATCTACACGCCGTGATATAAACCAAGTCACATAGACGCCCCAAGCGTTGAGTGTCACCATGCGGTCGTTTCTCTTTTTATTTGCTCTAGGTTGCATGTGTGGAGGTTCCACATGTGCACTTTACAAGCTCACAGATGTGTTCAGAGATCAACCCAAGATGATTAAAAAAAAACTCAAATTATTCCAGAAAAGACAGAAATTTTCTTCTCCTCTTTAACTCACCATCAGAGTAGTCTCCATAATTTATGCCTCAAGATGATGACCGTGTCATTTACATCTACTACTGTCTGTAAACTGGGGTGTTACATTTGAATGCACATGAACAATGATCTTTTTTTTTCTCCTCTGCCCTCGCCCAACATTGCACCAACATATGTCAATCTGTGGAATTGAGCAGATTCGTGAATTTCTTACAGGATCGAAGGTTTATAGATACCGACACTTGCTATTAACATAGTTAGAGCACTGATTCGGTCTCGTCTGGATTATTGCAATATTCTTTTTTAATGGCATCACTTATAAGAATCAAGTTTAGATTACAAAAACTGCAGAAAAATGTGCTCGATAATTTACATACAACCAAGATCTGCTCATATTAATCCACTACTTAAGGATCTCCACTGGCTTGGACATCTCTTAAGAATCAAATCAAGACCCGTCTTGATGTGTTACAAGTCAATGAATGACTCTGTCCCCAGTCCAGGAAGATTGTCGGTGGTAAACAGACACACCTTGGTTCAGTTACAAGCCGCTCTGGTCATGGATGAATCTTTTTGATGTAAGACAAGGAAATGTGCTGGAGACAGAGCCTTTTCGGTGGTCTGCTCTTAAATTGTGGAATACACTTAGAGAATAAAGGTATGATTTGGGAACCGGTACTCTCTTACCGACAATCTTGAACCCAAGGCGATACCATTATTTAAGTGGAGAACGAGCCAGTGCCGAGTTATTACACGCAAAAATAATGGTTGTCGCGGTTCAATTCGTCGTAAAGAGAGTACCGGTTCCCAAAATCATACCTTTATTCTCTTCTAACAGCTTTAATTTAAGGTCATCTTCACCCATTCGCGATGCTTAACGGTTACAATAAACAGGAAAAGACTGCCACACCCAGTGAAAACAATCGAACAACCAGTGGAACGCAACGACACATACGCAACTGAGACGCAATGTTGCAGGCGCGCGCGAACGTCGCAAAACGCAGTATGACGCGAGGCTTCAACCTAAAATAACCACCAATACGCAGCGCGTACATGGGTTCAATTGTCGATTGAACCCGGGCATCAGCATATGAAATTGCCTTACATTTCACAGTGTTAGAATCCACTAACATAAGTAGTGCTCCGCGGGTGAGAGCTTCTAAGAGTTGGTCAAAACATAATGTTTCAACTCTCCTAGGATTGTTAATCGTTCTTTATTCTTATTTTGTTTTGTTATTCAGCGCTTTGTAACCACGGGAAAAAGGCCGCTCTATAAATGGCGGTTGTTCTGTTAGTTTATGTGGATGCAATGTAGGCAATCCTGGTCCCAAAAACCACCCTGATGAAACCGCCAAAAGAATAGGATGTTCATTTTTTGCTTGTTTTCTATTGCCATCAGCATCTACGTCTGCCGGTGCACCCAGACATCCGACAAGCCTCTACGGGTATACATTAATACTCGTAAGTCTTAGATCCAAAGGTTGGAGCATTACAAGGAAAAGACAAGAAAGGAGTGAAGCCATGAGGAGAAGGAAACTTGACTCAGAGTCACCACAGGACAGGCATATGACAATGGAGGTATGTTGTGTTTTTGAACTATTCGGGTCAATCTGTGGATTTATTTTATCATAAAGAATGGGAATAGCATCCTGCCTGAAAAAATGTAATTTTGGTTGAGTGGTTTCAGGTATTGGTCCACTGAACAATAAGTTGGCAAAAAAGTAAAAAGGTTTTTTTGGGGTCTTGATTTCATGTGCTTCCCTAATGTTACAAAAGCCTAATTCCCTAGGCTATTCACATTGAAAACTTGATTGAAAAAGGTTGATTTTTGTTTCCAAATCAATATGCCTAGGTTTTACAGTATTATCCTTTAAAACTTAAATCACATTTGCAGAATAATAGACAAGTTGGTGTGTGCTTAGAAAAGGCAGTTTGCTTATTTGTACAAAAAAGAGAAATTGAACAAAAACATTTACAAATTCACGATCCTTTTTGTTTTGCTTCCTAAAGTAGGTGTTATTTGTGCTTTAGTAGCATAAATCCAAGTACACTGAGGTCATGATGAGGAAGAGTCCAGAGGGAGTAACAATGCCAAAAGGAATCCCAGTCCAGTCTCCAAACCCACAACACCGGCACCTGAGGCCTGTCCCAACTCAAACTGCCTCAACCAGTGGCAACTAAGGGGGTGATAGAGGAAAACAGCGGTAACACAAATAGTCAGAGTTTTGGTGGTTTCCAAATTGAAGGAATCACTTCATTGATGTGGAAAGTGATGATACAGATGCGTCGCGACACAGAAGAACTCAAGGTTGCTAAAGTAGGTGAAGACAGAAAGGACCGTTAGTGACAATATAAGGTTAACCAGGGACGTACCGAGCAGTTGATCCAGAGGGGGGCAAAATTCCCAAAGTCGTCCTGCCAGAGGAGGGAACATTTGTAAGTTGTCCCGGTGAATTGCTCCCTATCAAGACTGGAATTTGACGAAATGCGTGCATAGCCAATGGACGGAAAAAAAATGCCCAATTCCTTAATGTTCCCAAATTTAGGCTGGAATTGGTAGAAATTCCCCGAGGAAGAGGGATGTGGAAAAAATCATATTTGGGTCATATCGTCCTGCTTTTTCCACCCCCCGGTCAGTACGCCACTTGAGGAAACGTGGTGGAAAAAAAAAACAAATAGGGCAAGGCTAGGGGTTGTTTAAGTTGGTTTTAGAAGGGGCAAAAACGCGCTTATTTTCGATTACCTACCAAAGTCACGTTTTCCCTATTAACCCCTAACGCGGCGAGAGGAAATGAGAGGCACGGAAAACGTGGTACCGGTGGAAAATGCTTTGTTGCAATCTGAGGCCGTCAACAAAACTATTTTTTTCTGGTCGCGCAATTATGACTTCATTGGCTCTATTGCATCTGGGCCCGTCCTTACCGGAAAATGAGCGATGTTTGTCGTTGCACCTGGGCCGTCTTAACGAAAATGACGCGATGGTTTCCGTTGCATCTGGGCCGTCTAGGGAAAATGACGCGATGTTTTTGTTGCATTTGGGCCGGTATAGACTGGAAATGATGCGATGCTTTTCACTGCATTTCGGACGGTTTTGCCCGCAGAAGGCGCACTGCTTTTCATCAGGCGGGTGACATGTACAAATGCCCATAGACAATTCGCTTGATGGTGATAGCGACACATTCGACAAGCTATTGGGTTAATTATGCATAAACGTATTCAGGACGTTAAACCGAGCATGACGTAGCATAAAAGCGCCACGCACGGAATATGATGTGGTAATAGGCCACTAAGACTGCGCGCAACTAGAACGATACAAATTTATGCAGATCAGTGTGCAGGACGCATCCATTATTTTATTTATTTCCCTGTTTTTATTGGAATCTTTCACGCGTATGTTTCTCGTTGACATATGGGACGTCTTTACCGGTAAATATGGCGCGCTGTTTTCGTTGCATCTGGGCGGTCTAAGGGAAAAATGACGCGATGTTTTTCGTTGCATTTGGGACGTCTTCCGGGAAATGGCGCGATGGTTTTCGTTGCATCTGGGCGTTATTGACTTACGCTACGTATTCCTATCCCGGGAAAAACGGCCGAGATGCACAATGATTTGAAAACGCAAAACTTTGCTCCTGTTGCATATGGGCCGTTAAAAATAAAATAGAGTGCTTTGTTGCATTGGGCCGCGGCCGGCCAAAACGACCAGGTCCTGGTTTAGGGTAATAAAAGTATTGAGAAAACGTGCACTACTACTGTGTTAAAAAGGTCACAACTTGTCGTAGCAACGATGAACATCTATAGCCCATGTATTGGAAGCCATATTGAAAATCTGCACAAAAAAAAAAATCATAGCTGATCTTTGCAACAGAAATTCTGAAACTGATGAGAAGTGCATTTTTTTTGCTGTAAGGTTTATGTAATGGGACAGGGTGTTAACATTTAATGGGTCTGCTAGCGAGCTTGTTGAATCAAGATGCCTTCCGAATCTAACCTTTATCAACCTTATCAACTAGGGGACAGTGAAGGTATCTGAATTGCATTCATGTCTAGAGGTGTTTTTTTCATCAAAATGGGTTACAATATATAGATTTGCTGGTAAAAGTCCAGGAAAAGGACTTACCTCACTTCTGATTGTTTACATTGTTTAAATGGTGTACAAGAGTAGTTTAACAAGTTTCAGCTGAATTGAACGAACCTTGAAGAAAAATTAACGGCTAAATCAGAAATGTTGAAAGCACATAGGTGTCTTGAAGGGTCATTTTCATATCAGTCTCCTTCCCAAAACTAGCCTTTAAAAAAAGTTCATTTGTTTTTACTAGATGAGCGGTTAGCTATAGTATTATAAAAGTAGGTTGGATCGTCTCACAGCAATGTGAAAATTGTATAAACGGACCAGAAATAACAGACACAGTGTCCATTGGACACTTCATACAAACATTTGCCTCATAAAAATAAGATCAATCAACTGAAAATTTGGGAATACGTTTTTTCTCAAGGATATCAAGGTGAAGCCATTGGTAAAAAGCGAAGTTGCTAGAATCACAACATACATCCTTTAATGTACATGCTACAAAATATAATTTG
>JAMKCH010042600.1:0-24758 GCA_023653785.1 Ophioderma brevispina | reverse complement strand
CTCATCACCTCGATTTTCACCAATGCGGGCCTCGGGTTTCCAATCCCTCGTGCCTGTGTCATAGGTGAATTTGGTGCTGATCCATATCCCGTCCTTGCAATTTTTTCTCTTTCTCCGAGAACTTCGGTTTCCCTTATGAATCTAAAATCGTACCTTGTGTGTGTGAGGGATTTTCATGCTAAAATGATTTTTGTTGCTGTTTGGGATCAATATTGCCTAAACTGTCAGAAAATGATGTGTGTCAAATTTTAGACTGCTGCCCCCTCTTCAAGGGGGACATGGTAGTACAGGGAAAATTTTAAAAATCGAGTCAAATTGTGTTTTAATGGACACTAACGCGTTCGTCTCCTCCTCAAAGGATTACAAAAAAAAAAAAAAAGTTATATTTTGGCCTAGTTTCCAACCGTTAAATTGTATTGGATCAAATTCTAAATTAAAATTTGTTCAAGGTCACCCTGGGGTAAATTCTCCGATGTTGTTGAAAGTGTGTCAAATAATTCATTATGTATACTGAAACAGAAAATGCATTTTTAACTGATTTGGTGATATCACCATTGCAACATCCAGGGAAACTTTTGGTGACCCCCATAGATCACGTAGACCCGTGCTACATTGTGCATGCAATTATCCAACCAAATGTCACACACTGTAAAATAATACATTTTTGTATCCTTGTGGGGGGAGACATACAAACAACTTTCCCATTTCCTCACAACATAATCTGAGCATTGGTTAATTTTACCCCAGGGTGACCTTGACCAATTATGGGGCCTATAGGGCTTTAACTAAAGGTCGGAACTAGGCAAATCTATTCTTTTTCTAATCATATAGGAGACGAACATGTCAATTACCTTAAAACACAGATTTTGACGGACTCGATTTTAATTTTCCTTCCCTGTAATAAAAATTTTCCCCTCTTGAGAGACGGGGGCAGCAGCCAAAATTTGCATTATCCACATCATTTTTCTGACAGTCGGTTCCCCTATTGAAATGAAAAACAAAAAATCACTTTAGGCACAAAAATCCTGCGGAAATTGTTTCATGACATACCAAACCCACACTATAAAGCCTTCCTGTCGTTTCTGGGGTTTACTCGTTGTGTTTAGCAGCCTAATGCGCTCCCCAGCGGCGCCCTGATCACTTCGGTGGATTTCTCGTGCGTTATAAGATTAAACATTATTATACTTTATTGCAATTCTGCTTTATTATCATACACAATAGGGAAGGAAGACCAGTTTATAAGCAGAGGAACCGGAATACCCGGAGCAAACCTGCGAGGGGGCCAGTATGTACTGGAACCAACCAAATGAAATCGCAGGCCCGACCCAGGGTCGAACGATCCCAGTAGGTACCTTATACTGGTTGTACCAACCAGTATGAAGGTACCACAACTCGTATTCAAACTGACTGGACATTAAAAATTGACCACTGTCTTGATCAATATTGCCCTAATTATTGCCAATTTTTGTTAACTTACTATTCTCCACGAGCTCATCTCACCTTCAAGAATAAAATGATGACGGTGTCGGCTGCTTTGATGATAATTGCAGAGTAATTATGATTAGCGTAAAACAAAAACTTGGCTTGGATTTTAAGCAGTTTGATGTCAAAACACCCAAGAGCATTATGGTCAAACCAATTGGGGGGAATATGTGCCTGTCGTCTTTTTTTCCTTTTCCCTGCAAAGTAGCTATGGAAAATACGAAATTAAGCATAGCAGCATTCAACCCGTCCTGTCTGTAAAAATAATCTCATCACATTAAGTTGAGATACGAATCGTACTGTCGTGTCGCATTCCAATAATCAGACAAATAAGCGAAGCGCCTCCCAAATGAACTTACGTACTCCGTTCCTTAGGGTGTTACTTTATTTTTGTAAATAAATTACTTTGTTCCTTACTACGCGTCCTATTGTCAGTTTTTTATCAGGTCAATGTGGTTTGTGTATCATATTTAGCTCCTTTATGTTATTCCCTTTTAATTTCGTTTATTTTATTAATCAAGGTTAGTGGCCAACACAGCCCATCCATGCTGTATTTGTAGTTTCCTAATGGTTATACCCCACTAACCTGGCTGCCGTAGGATCAAACATCTTGAGGACTATTTCTTGGCTGGCATCTGGAAAAAGTGCTTTAATATGTCTGAAAATGTTCTAGTTATATTAAGAAGTGATGACACTGTTAGACTGGTATGTGTTCTCAAACTAAGCGGGGCATTTTGGACAGTGAATTTGATTGAAATTTACTTCCGCGGTCATCAATTTTCACACATCGATTTTGCCACTTCTAGCTTTGGCGACTATAGAGAATCTTGGGTTGCCGGTCTGACATCGGGCAATTTTGGGTGATTCGAACTAAAAATTTTTTCCGGTCATCATATTTTCACCAAATTTGGTGATTGTGACTTCAGCTGTGTAACTTTGGGGTGATGTTATTGATATTTCCTCTGTGAGAGTTTTAAATGTAAGAGAACCCGCCCAAAATTGCCATTTCCCCATAGACTACTGTGTATAAGTGAGTTAGTGGTGTGTAACCGAAATCTACGATTTTGTACAAGTAAGGGCATTTTCTATATTTTCAGCTTTCAGATGACACTATTTTTAGGTCTCTTCGATATACGCCCAAAACACGATGATGTGCATGTGCCCCCAGGGTATGCCCCCAGTTGTCCGGAAGTATAGTTATGTACCGGCACCGTTCGTCCAAGTGTATGTCCAGAATTCAATGCAACACACACACATTTGCTACACGCATGAGCAGCATATTACTCCAGTAGGCGAATGTCGTCGGCCGCGGCTGAAAACGTTGACCTCTGTGACCTGTCCCCCGGGTATGCCCCCAGTGGTCCGAATTATTTAGTTAGTAAATAACTAACACGTTATATCACCTCATGTGACCTCAATTGACCGTATTTCGGTAATAGTTAAAATGGAGGTGTGGACATGGGTAATACGTTCTGTCCATTTCATTAGTTTTTACGCTGCTTTAGAACATAAAATAACACGAAAACACATTCCAGGTAAGCTTCGCGAACCCGCGGAACAAAATTTGGAATAATAAGCATTAAAACTAGGAGCCTTAGTTTCATGTACATCAGATGCAAATTTACAGATGACTCACTGTTGGGACTAAAGTCGAAACTGTACGACATTGTGCGAAGCGATGGAAGACGGATTACTGATTTGCGAAACGAACGAAACAGAAACTCCATGGATTACACATTCTATTTCCGTTATGCACGTGCTGTATGCTTGACGGAATAAAGACGTGTAATACAATGTGCAGTTTGTTTCGTTTCGTTTCGCAAAATACAGAGTGAAAGCCATGAAGACCCACTACGCTAACCGACCCCCCATTTCCCTATGGAAGGAGCACTTGTAATGGAATAAGCCATAAAATAGCGTGTTATGTTCATGATTATTCATGAGGTTGTAATATTAGCTGTTAGATTGCCACGTAAATAGGATTCGTTTTTGCGCCGGCAATCGGTCCAAAGAAATCCACCCCAAGGGCACAGGGACCAGGCCGTCGCCAGGGGGGTGCGACGCACCCCCCCCCCCAGAAAAAAATGGACAAAGGTCCGCTTTATTGATGTTGAAGGTTCGCTTTGCCATGTTGAAAGTCAGTTGTGTCAAGTAAAGTGCGGTCGCCTGGCAAGATTCAGATGTACCCCTTCTCATAGCTAAACATGCAACATAAAATTTAATATTTTAGCGCTTATTCCCGTTTTTGGTCGACGTTTCATATAGAAGTCCCATTGATGCAAATGAGTATTACAATTGATTCCGTCATGCGCTGTAAAAGTTGTGCAGAGTAGTTGCTTGACGGAATGAATCGCAATACCTCATTTGAATCGATGGGACTTCTTTGAAACGTCTACCCGTTTTTGATGAAATAGATTAAAAATGAAAATAAATTTGTATATGTAAATATATACGAGGGGGGTGCATATGGAAGTCTTTC
The DNA here is from genome assembly GCA_023653785.1 of Ophioderma brevispina. NCBI lineage: Eukaryota > Metazoa > Echinodermata > Ophiuroidea > Amphilepidida > Ophiodermatidae > Ophioderma > Ophioderma brevispina. The sequence goes on along the minus strand of JAMKCH010042600.1, from coordinate 20,797 downwards.
CGTTTGCATATATTATTTTTTTAAGGGTTGTGTGCATGTAAACCAGTAACCATTCATTACGCGTGGTGTTCGTGTTACTCTATGTTTTCTCGAGTATATGGATGTCATCCCCCCCCCCCCCACCGTTTCAAAATTTCGAGATGAGGGTGAAAACATGTGGGTCAACCGGCGAAGCGCAGGGAGCGAAAAAAAATTTTGGTACGTAAAGGTCCGCTTCTGGCAAATCCGCACCCCCCCCCCCACATTAAATTCCTGGCTACGGGCCTACACAGGACACATGCTACACAATGCAAAGTATGAATTACCCCGCGCTATAAGCCTTGTGATTTGTTGGCATCTATTACGTGGCACTTCTACGGCGACTTGAGGGGAATACAAAAGCTGATACATGATAACAAATAATTGTAAAAACTTTGCAATCAGTGCAACAAACCCGTTTCGTTTTGTCAACTAAGAAACATGTCCATACAGGAAAGTCCACTTCATATCGTAACATATACTCAACCATAAAGGTTCGGTGAGCGCTTTTCCCCCCACTAATATCTTTGTCCAGAGCTTCACAACAGTCAGTTTTTCGGACAGGAATTACCAGGGGGTTATGATGAAAAGTGTACGTCGTAAGCTTCCACCTGTGTCGTGCAACAAAATCATAACTACATTTCACTCAAGTGATAAGGATTGAGGGTTATATGCATGAATTAAAAACACAGACGCATGTGGGCAGTACTGAATCAGGTGTTATGTTGTCAGCTTTATAGTGTATTAAGAGTGGCTCAAGATTGGATTGAGTTTAGTTACAGTGTAACGTGATTGTATAATCAATAAGGGATACAACTCCAGCTGGTTTACGGAGAAACCTCCATAGAAGTCCAATCAAACAAAAAAATTGCATCGGCGGTCATTTGAATAATCGTTCACAAGATTCATTGACCTCAAATGATTTAGATTACTTTCCTTGTATTTTCCGTGTTCAAAGCGCAGTCGCGCAGAAACTGTCATTTTTCTTTTGCAACCCACTGACTTGAAGGACCGCCGGTGTTGAAAAGGTGTAAAATACATTTGGTCAAGGTATATTTTGTTGCCAATTTTAAATTGTTAAAAATAGGGTTATTGATGGATATGGCGTCATATGATTGCAAAAAAGTCGTAACTTACATTTACACGCAAATAGATGTTTTTAGGTAATATGAAAAAGTACGTAATTTCGCATTATATTTCAACTGACAGTTCAATTTACTGCAAATTTATTCGGCTAAATAGGCCTATTTAGAGTGGTTACGACTTTGTTGCACTCAAAAATGAATTCTGTTGAGTGTAATAAAGTCGTAAACTGGTAGATACGAATTTGCTGCATTCACCGGGAAAATTAGTTATGTAGATACACAATTAGTTTTTGTAAGATGATGGTGTTAAGGAAGGTATAGTACATTAAAAAAAAATCTCCAAATATTTTTTGTCCATTTTATTTTTTGAACTAATTTAAGCCAAATTTGGCGAAAGAACCTAATAATAGTAGGTACGGCCTGCTTGCCTAAACATTACGCTAGGTTTAATAAGTATTGTACAAAGGAAGTGAATACGCACAATTTAACATATTTTCGTAACGGAAAGGGTATTGCAGAGTAATTAGGCTAAATCGGCCTATTTAGGTTGTAGATACGACTTTGTTGCACTCAAAATTGAATTCCTTTGAGTGCCATTAAAGCTCGTAACTGGAAGTTACGACTTTGTTGCACGACACGGAAAATCTTGTGCGTATTATTTACGCATTTAGAATAATTATGTTTTAATTACTTCTGAATTAGTCGAAATGTCGAAAATAAAATAGTCCTACTATATTTACACAAATACATTTTCACGTGCGTAATAATTTATTCTAAAGCTCACTGCTTAGAACACAAGATATTTTCCTGTAAACTCATCAAAATTAGATACGACTTCGGTTGCACTCACACCGAGATAGTATTATTCTAGCATGATAAAATCAAAATGCAAATGGTGCGCCCGCAGGCGGAGTGCCCATCTCTCGGTCATTGGCGTTTGGGCCAGAATCCCTCAAAAGGTTGCGTGGGGGGTTCGCCACTCCCTCCCGCACAGCGAGTCCGTTTTACATCCCAGCATATGCCGGTACCCATTTATACTCTGGTGGAGAGAGGCAAGCGAGGTAAGTGCCTTGCCCAAGTGCACAACACATTGGCAACAGCGGGGCTCGAACCCACAACCTATGATTATGAGGCGAGCGCTGATCCTGCAACATGTGCCCTCACATAAATCAAACAATGTTGATATTAATGCGAAATTGTATTCTTTTTCGAAAGAAATACACTGGGAAGGTTTTTGGATACAAAGTAAGGCAAAACTCTGTCGTAAATTAAAGTTAAAGGAAAAGGGACCGGTTGATGTTCTCGATTAAAATATACAGTTCCACAAAGTTCGGGAACACACCAACGGCCCAAGTACACTAGAATGCAGACAACATATAAATCGGAATGTTTGACCTAATTTTCCTTTGTGTAGCAAGACCATAGAACCAATCAGCAGCTGATTTCCCAGCCGATGAAATGATTCAAACACTTCGGACTGTCTCATGGTATATGGAAATACATATAATAAAAAAAACTTGATATACAAAATATAGTTATACTATATTTTGTATTGTTGACTGTTCAACATAGGAACGCGACGGATCTTAAAGCAATATTAGCAACATTTTTTAGAAGGGCGCCCCCATTTTTCAAAAATTTGGAGATTTTTACACGGTTTTTTTGCATTGGTACCTGGCAGTCAAACTATACCTGTGAATGGTTAAGCTCGAAAATGTCTATGTGTCACAAACGAACGAAGGAATTTTTGTACTAGAATAATATTATCGGGGATCCCCGATAATAATTCAACGACTGCTGGAAAACGGCCTTAGAATGTGAAATAGCCGGGAAATAGCGACATGTATGTTGTCTACGATCATCCATTAGGTGTTTTTAGTTAAGGCAGTCAAAAGAGCGAGAAGTACGTTGAGGTATTTTCTGAGGTGGCACTTATCTCACCATCGACGCGGCATAACCGTAGCATTTCCGGTGCCGTTAAGCCAATCTGGATCCCAATCTAACTTACAAAATCGTTATTTTGGATAAAATACGATTTTTTTAGCATTCTCGTTCGCAGGTATAGTTCTAGACAATTTACCAACGTAAGTGTGCAAAAATACAAATTTTGAAAATTGGGGGCGCTCTTAAAAAATGTGACTAATATTGCTTTAAGTTTATTGTCTCCTGGCCAAAGAGAAGTCCGTCCACTATTTTGAATATAGAGAAGATTGTAATCTAGTATCTGAATTTATCTCGCTAAAATATGTAATCAACCAATAAAGAGAATGAGAGGAAGCGGAGAAATACCCTATTGAAAACTATTGCTAGACCTTGTATACGCGGAATCCGAACAAGAAGCATTCCACAAACGTCTTACAAGAGACAGATCAATGCATTCGAGACGGCATAGGCATCTGCAGGTATGTAATTCTAAAATGGAATCTCATCAGTTTCATAAACATGTTAACTTTGAGATTAATCCAAGGTTTCCGCAAAATCGGTCAGTTGGTCTTTCAAAGGAGAAATGGATTGGCACTAAGCTTACTATGAGAAGAGAATCTTCAACAATGCGGAGGGACAGACAGAGCGAGAGATGTCTGTAGAAATTCAAATTCAGCATCCTTCAACTGTTATCCTATGCTTCTAGCTATTTGGGTTATTGTAGAGCAAGAATTTCAGTTAAAAGGGAAACGATGGAACACAGCATTTTATAAGACTAGTTAATTCTTCACAAAAGATCTGTACGATGATTTGGACAGCCCGCAGTAGCATTCCTCCCCTGTCGGTACAATCTGATCCTCTGAAGAAGAACCCGATGACTCTTCATACGTAATTCCACCACATAAGAAGTAACTGGCCCCCAAAAACCGCATATGCCCAGTCTGCGCTTGTACCAGACGCCTGATCTGATCAGAATGAAAAAGGAAAAGGTTTTAGATCCTGTATATCTACTATCGGGGGTAACTTGGAAGAAAAAAAAACTGAATTCAAAGAAACAGCACACCCAGTGCTTTTGAAGACACAGGCGATTTTCTCGAACAAATAGTGGGATGTTGCGAAGACCCACACACGCTAATGCGACGCCTATTAACGCCTGCCATTGAAAATCTTGTCACAGGATTTTACGGGTTCTTCGCAACTTTCCCCTGTCGCCACCTTGGCCTCTACTGTCTGTAACAGTGGTCATTAATGACCTTGACCTTGGTATATGGCATATAACCCTACCATGACGTTCGAGTTACTATGATACATGATATTACTTGGGTTTGGTGGCAATTGAGTTAAGTTGCACCGAGCAATTTGAAAAGTTAATCGAAGCTTTAACAACACACCCACACACACCCCCCCACACACACATACACACACACATACTACACACACATACACCCATTCTTACAAACATATACCCATGCATTCACACACATACATAACACTAATAAACCATACATGCCTGTTTGTGTGGCATAATACACCTACGCACATGCATAGACACATACATACGTACCATTGCATTCATACATCCATACATACACCTATAGAGGAATTTCTAGCTAAGAGAGGACACTATATGTCTATATTGATTTTATTCGTTTCTGAACTGTTTAACTATAAATTTCTCTATTAATGTCCTTAAATACTATAAATTTCTCTATATATCTGTCTTAAATACTAACTTTCTCTATATAAGTGTCTTAAACACTAGGAATTTCTCTATTAATTGTCTTAACATACTATAAATTTCTCTATATAACTGTCTTAAACATTATATTTTGCTTCTCTATATAACTGTCTTAAAACTATAAAATTTTTCTCTATATAACTGTCTTACAACTATAGATTTCTCGATATCACGTCTAACATAATAATTTCCTCTATATAACTGTCTAAAACCTATAACGGAATAAACCTACATACATACATACAAACATACATACATACATAACATTAATACATACCATGCATACCATACATACATCATACATACATACATACATACAGACCAGACACTACAATACATACATACATACAATACAGCATACATACTACATACATACATACAGACATACAACAGACATTACAACTACATACATGACATACATACATACATACATAGCCTACATTTTTCATTTCTGTCCATTCAATTATAATAGCGTAGACCCATCGGTTTTATTAATATTCGAGAAGGTTTGGGTGTTGGGAACAAATCGTGAAAGAAAAGTGATAGCAATCTAATTACCCAACAAGAGTTTGAAGGTGCAGTGCTGAAAAGGATTTCTGCACACCCATTTCGATTCAATTTCTGAATTTCTTCTGCAGATGTTTGGCCATCAATCGGCAAAGGATCGGAACCTCCGAATATTCGTAACGAGATAACTTTTTTCAGGAATGTTCCATTTATAAGATATGTGTGTAAAACGTTGCAAATCGCTCTTTGACAGTAGAAGACATTGATCACTTTATGCACAATGCTTGTTATGTAACAAATACTTCTTTTTATTATGTCCTTTTTAGAAAATCATGACACATATTTTGGCAGGTCCACTGTCCGACAATGTCTTCGGTGGTCCGCCGATATTGATCACAGTGGGTGGTTATCCGCTACAATCGATGTCGATAGTCGCTTCCTACCTCGTATGGATAATACCAAAGACCACCTCCACACGTCATTTCTGTAATGGGACCCGACGTTGGACAGGTCATTTGCAACTTCTTTAAGGGGAAAGAGTCAATTTCAATAGATTGTATGTAAAATTCATCCTATAGGTTTGAAATGTTGGGTAAGTTCGTAAATACCAACTTCTTTCATGATTTTTCCCGACACTCTACCCTTCTTAATATTAATAAAAACCCGAGGGCCTACGCAATGACAGGACAGTAGTATGTCCTCCCCTACACTTATAGTGCAGGCGGCGACCCCATATGCCGGTTCGTTCAATGATGCTTTGTCAATGTAAAATTGATTATGATAAACTATGACAAGGCGTGTAAAAGCTATAGCGCAGGCGACACAAAAATTGCTTCGTCTCTATTTTTTGTCAATCTTAAAATTATATAATAAATATGACAACAGGAGAGTCGTGTAAGCTTCTTAGAAGTGAGGGAAGGAATACTATTGAAAGAACTAACTTAATAAGTTCAAATAACAATATTACGTAATGTTGGAACAACGGAATGAATTGTATAGGACGAATTAACGACATACTTGCCCATATTTGATTTCATATTGAAGAGGGCAACTGACCATGAAAATAGGGAACCTTCTTATATTTTTTTTAATGATTTATTTGGACATGGTTGCAAAGCTTGGTATATATACTCCCCGCCTCGAAAAAATCCGAACGCTGTTGAAATGGCCATACAAACGTGCTCAAATTGTTTTCAAATGAAACGCGCCAAGCCAGCTGGATAAATCTCTCAAACTTCACATCATGCTTCGTTATCAATGCATACGGACACAGGTCAATAAGCAAACTCATAACGCTAACAACGCTCCTGGCATTATTTATATAATTCACCCACATACCTACATACCTTGTTAATACAGTAATTTATATCTTCGGATTTTTGGCGGGAGTATACATAAGTCCTCAGGTGGTTGTTAACACCAAAGAAAAACACACGCCAGGGTTGATTCCCACAGAATGCACCCTTGTTTGACCGGTCTGCGACCTTCGTGGTTTTAATATCAATGGTAGTACGAGTCTATGATATTTGTAATATAGTTTTTCCAGGTCAAATGTCATGGATCGGTTTTGGGAATTCAATGTCAATAGAGGGAATTCAACTGTCAAAACAATGGAAAAGGACAGAACAAATGTCCGTTGAAAAGATCAAAACAACAAAGGGAAGGTAAATCAAATGTCAATTAGTGAAGTCAAATGTCACAATGGAAATCGGATATAATCTGTGCCATTCAGTGTTGGTCCTTTCACGCGGGTAATTAATTTTCAAATGTCACATAGGCAACTAATATGTCTTTTGACCGTGGAACACTTCACACAGGCCTTGCAGAGAATTCAGATGCCGAAAAGCAGTAGCGTCTTTATGGACGCATTTAAACCAGGGGGAGGAAACTCTTCGAGGTCGCCAGGCTTTTCAATTCTGGGCATAACGACAAAATTCAGTGTATTAAGAATCATCTGTCGAATTAAAGATATAGAGATGGTGTAGAGCAAAATGATTTATATGTGTCATCTCCTTTTTACAAATTAAAAATTGCTTATTAAAAAAAGAAGTGATAAAAGTTGACAAAAGGAACAGGTGATTTCATGAAAAGATTGAAAAATTTGTCTGAAAAACAATGAACTGAACATGCCGATTTTATTTAAGGTTTGTAATTTATCAAGGTTTGAAAGAACATGTACTATGATGTCAGTGAAACATGCAAAAACTAAGTGAACAATATTCAGAAAATAAACAATGGATATGCTTTAAAGGAAAAATGCCTAATTACAAAGTTTTTATAATTACTGAGCGAGAGCCATATACTTGTGCATTTCCCCGTATGTGACCCGTGATTTGGTTTCGGGGCTCAGGGCAGGGTAGCCTTGACTAAAATTTGGTGGCAGAGGCATTTCTACGACAAATTGACCTATAGATGATCTTTGACCATTTTAGGTCACTCTGGAAACCCATATAAAAAACGTCAGACTGTCCTTCCCTACTTCATGCAAAATTTCAGCTCCATATGTCAAAGCTAACGAAATGACATCGCCGGACAGACAGACAAACAGACGGATTCATCTAAGATGACATTTGACCTTTGGGTTACTCGAAATCCTGTAACAAAATGTCGACTGGTGTTTCCGACTGCATGCAGGAATTCAGCTCCATAGGTCAAAGGACAAGGAAACGCATAGCGCAGAGACAGACAGATCTCATTTTAGGTGTGATAGATAATTTTTAATATGTTGTTTTGTTATTTTTAATATTGCAAAATTTGAGTGCTTAGACATTTATAAGATTGGTGTGTAAAACGTTTCATCGCTCTTTGACAGTAAAGACATTGATCGATATTATTAACAATGCTTGTTATGTCCAAATAAATTCTACTTTTATTATGTCCTTTAAGAGAAGATGACACACTATTTGCAGGTCACTGTCCGACCCATGTCTTTCTGGTCCACCGATATTGATCACAGTGGGTAATCGCGACCAAATCAAATAGTCGCTTAGCTCGCTACCCGTAATCATCGTATGCATATGAGCCACAGCTACCACCTCACACGATCCTTGTTCTTCATATTTTACTCGATCGCCTGTTTACATGGTTTCAGACCTTTGCACCTTTTAAAACGGGTAAAGACAGTTCAGATTTCCCATAGATTTGTATGTAAATTCCATCCATATGTTTTGAAATGTTGGGATATTATTTCGTAATACCAACTTTTGCTTTCAGCTTTTTCCCGACACCGTCTACCATTCTCTATATAAATTAACAACCACGAGGGTCCTAACTCAGTGAAGGACCGTATAAGGTTGTGCCTCCTCTACACTATAGTGTCAGGGCGACACAACATATGCCGTTTTCGTTGCATAATGCTTTGTCAATGTTAAATTGATATGATAACTATGACAAGCGCTAAATCTATTCGGCAGGCCGACACAAATAATTGCATTTCGTTCATCTATTGTTTGGCAGAATCTTAAAATTTATAGTAATAAATATGACAACATGAGAGTCGTACGGCTTCTTAAATGTAGGGAAAGGAATTACTATTGAAATAAGCTAATTAATTAAGTTCAAATACAAATTACGTAAGCGTTGGAACCAACAGAATGAATTGTATTACAAATTAACTAATATTGCCGCATATTTTGATTTGTTTATCTTGAAAGAGGCACTGACAGCAATTGGAAAATCGGGAACTCTTTTTATCTTTTAAAATTGATATTTTTCTTTTTTTAATTTTTAAATTTATACGAGAATGTTTAATATACTCCCGGCCTAAAAAATCCGAACGATGTTGAAATGGCCAATCACGTGCTTACAGAAACTTGTTTCACTGAACGCGCCAAGCCAGCTGGAGAAATCTCTCAAACTTCTTCCCATCATGCTTCGTTCTCAATGCATTACGGAAAGCACAGGTCAATAAGGGCAAACACATTACGCGAAAAACCTCCTGCCTTTATTATTATAATTCACACATACCTACATACCTTTTAATACAGTAATGTATATCGTCGTATTTTTTAGGGCGGAAGTATACAAGAGGTCCCAGGTGTTAAGCACAATAAAACACCCGCCAGGGTGGATTCTCCACAGAATCACCTTGTGTGACCGGTCTGCGCCCTTATTGGTTTTCAATCTCAATGAGTACGGAGTCTGAATCATTCCTTGTAATAGTTTTTCCATGTCAAATGTCGCATGGTATCGAGTTTTTGGTAATTCACATGTCAATAGGGAATTCCAAGATGATCAAAACAATAGAAAATGACAGAACAAATGTCCTCATTGAAAAGATCAAACAACAATCAGGTAACTCAAATGTCAATGGAAGTCAAAGGTCCACAACACTGGAAATCGTTATCATAATCCTGTGCCCATCATTGTATGTCCGCCTTTCATGCTGCGGGTAATTCAAATGTCAGCAGCCAATAGGCACTAATATGGTCTTTTGACAGTGAAACACTTCACATCAGGCCTTGCGCAGAGAATGTCAGATAGCCGACAAGGCAGCGTCTTGATGAGGCATTTAACCAGGGGGAGGACTACTGTCGCGGTAGCCAGGCTTACAATCTGGGCATAACGACAAATTCAGTGTATAAGATCAGCTGTTCGAATTCAAGATCTAGAGAGTTGTGTAGAGTCAATAATGATTTTTATAATAATGTTGTCATTTCATTTTTAGCAACATTAAAGACGTGGTCCTTATATTAAAAAAATAGTGTCTAAAACGTCTGACAAAGGAACAGTGTGCTTTCATGGAAAAAGATGGACCGAATAGGTTGTCTGAAAAAGCAAATGAAGCTGAACATGGCCGATTTTCTTTATTTAAGGTTGTAATTTCTCATGGTTGACGAAAAGTTCCTATTTATTTCAGATGAAAGCATGCATAAAACTGCTAATGAAAACATATCTCAGAAATCACATGAGATACTGCTTTAAAGAAAATGCCTTCTAAATTTTGTATCATAAGGCGACGAGCCATATACTTGTGGCATATTCGCCCGTATGTGACCTCTTGATTTGTTCTGTGCTCAGGTCAGTTACGCCTTTGACAAATTTGGTGGTCACAGGGATTTCTACGCAACTTGACCTCTAGATGATCTCCTTTACGTCATTTTAGTTCACGTCTGAACCGCATATAACAAACGTCAGAGCTGTCCTCCTCTACCTTCATGGCAAAATTTCCAGGCTCCATATGTCAAAGCATAACGAATCATAGCCGGACAGACAGACAAACAGACGAGGTCATCTACATTACTTTCACCTTGGGTCACTCCGAAATCCTGTAAACAAAGGTCCACTGGTGTTTCGCTAACCTGCATGCCCAATATCCGCTCCATAGGTCAAAGGACAAAAACGCAGAGGCGCGACAGACAGATCGTCCTTTTAATTGTATAGATAATTTAATCACTTAAGCATAAGGAGACGAGTGAAGGCATTTAAAAATACTTATGAAAGCATAATTCTTTTTAAACGTTAATATTGACAATGTAATTTTAGGAATACTTTATTTTACTATATGGCGTGTGAAGAGATACTGCATGACCAGATATTTCCATCAGTATACATTTAATGTTGGCATGAAAAAAGAAACAAACGAAAGAAGGTTTCATTTTTTGTTTGTCAAAACTTATAACGGGGGTGTAATATTTTTTGCTGTAAGGAAAACTTTTCATAATTTATGAAGCCAGGTTGGACTGTGGTGTCATTAATGGCAACCAATCCTCTTGTTCCTGACATCATCACATTTATTAAAATATTGCTTTGGGTGGGGGCAAGTAGGAACTGTTTAGCTGTGATTACTTTAAAACACTAGTAAATCTAGTTGATTTACTGAGTCTAATATTTTGGTATTGTGCTAATAAAACATATATTTGACAATAGAGCATTTGAAAATGCCTTTGAAAGGACGATTGGGTTTGAAAATAATGGGCATTTGACTTGAAAAACATTGTTGATCCTAAAGTTACCACAAACTAAAAGTTGGGCTTTACAATTATTCTTTTTTTGGATAGTTTTATTATGTTTAAATATATCTCTATTATTCCAATGGCTAAATATCATTTTGAGAAAATTCATATTTTATAAATTGCCAGTGCCGCTCGCTTAATTCACATCTTTACTTAAATTGCGTTTCGTCTTAAAGGAGAACGCTCTCACAAGTACACGAATAAATTAGACAATATATTCTCATAAAATAATGATTGACGCACAGATAAGATGGTTTCATCATCGAAAAACGAATTATATAACCATAAACATGACTTCAACCGATCTATCTACGCAGTGGCGGCTATTTAAAAAAAAAAACAAAAACCAGCGGCTATGTATAACTGTTATGCGATACGGCCACACTTTTTCTCGTCATATGCTATAGGAATACACATTATGAAAGCGTCACTGGTGAAGGTTATGACGCTACTTTCTGCTCGTCCGTATCGCCTAACTATACATCCCATATGGCAGTAGCTGGCGAATTTCAAATAGGCGGGCAGTTGTAGACAAATCTTTTTAATCATATCATTTTTAGGTTAGTATAATTGCTGTTTTTCCATGAAACCACATTAATTATGTTTCAAAAAAACAAAGAAATTAAAAATATTTGTGTTTTTTTCAAACAAAAAATATTATTTGAACCGGCGTATGTTATATAACATTATTCTTAGTAAGTTCTCCTTTTACGGTTTTCATCATTATTTCATACATTGCGGTGCCGAATGAGGGCAGATGACTGTTATCAATGTGTTGGTTAACAATCCATTACGAGATTAAGACTGCCTACAATAATACATTTAATTTTGCGAAACGTCTATGACATATGTTTCCCGTGCACCTTTTATGGCGTCAACTCGGCTGGCCTCTCCCATTCACTCTGAGAAAGCAAATGACAACTAATATAAATAATGATGTTAAGAGTTTTAACTCACAAAAATAAATCTCATCAATAGCACACGCATTGATTAAAGAACAAAGGGAAATGATTAACATATCGACTCTGAGAGCTGATATGTATTGTTTTAATAGGGTGATTCTACATACGAGTAAGTTTACTCTAATTTTATTTTATTTTATGTACTATTATTAAAATATTATCTTTATGGGTAACACCGTGGTTGAGTGTATTTCAGATAGAACTAAAAATTTACCTAGTAACGAAGGAACCCTTAAGTAAAGTCGAGTCGCTTGCATTATGATCTGTTCCAGCTCACCGTTAAGCTGAAGCGTTCAGGTAAGATCTATATATATTATAGCTATAAGAGCATTTAACTTTGTAAAGTCGCCATTAGATGATACATTTCTCGCTTGTCTTTCGACGCGTAACAATGAACATAATGCCGTAAATGTTACCATTTTTAAATATGGAATGCATTCAGGGTGCGATAATTCACTTTAATTTATCCGACTCGTGATTATATATTACCAAGAAGTCAGTGTGATGATGAAGTTGTGTAGCCGTGTCATCCAAAATAGGCTGCTATTGTCCTGCGAGTATTAAAGTTACTGAAGATATTAGCATGAAGATATATATGCATTAGAATTGAGTTTGTTGAACTAATTTAACACTAACAAGCCCAGTGAAATGCTTTTTATACTGTAGTGTCTATTGGGCAACTTTGCATTTTTATCGCGAAATAAACGGATAATTGGTTGTATTTGCCATTGGTTTACACTTTGATCACCACGAGTTCAAATTGGCTTGATTGGATGGTACAAACGTTATCCCTAACCTACTTGTATCAGGGTACAGGCAAGAACTATTTTGCTCCCTTTACTACAGTGTCTCGGTTTTTATGAGAGGGGCTGGACACTAAAAAAAAAAAAAAAAAAGAAAGTTTCTATGCCATGTTCGTGGAACAAAGTCTCGTGTGTTTTTCTCTTAAACAATTAAACAAAATCCACAGGTTAACTTTCGGTAATGACCAGAGCGCGTAACCAGCAGGGGTAGCTAGGGAAGTACAAACACCAGGGCATTGTCGACACATTTTATTCTCGCTTTCTTCCGCCTCTCGCTTTCTTCTTATATTTTCTCACTCCTTCCCACTTGTCCACCCTTCTTCCGCTGTGTCGTCCGCATTTAATCGGGGAATCGACCTTGTCCCACTGCACCCACTATTAACCGACACGCCCTGGTAATTAACCTTCAGTAGCATATTGGGGGTTCATACTTTAAACTGTCGCACATATTTTCACGCAACCGTATAGTTGGCACGCTCCATCGTATCAATCATATAGGCGAGTTTGTCCCCGCGCTTGTCGATTTTCCACGCGCTGCGTATCGAGTTTTCCTCGCTTTATGTCGAGTGTAGGGCACGTTCATATGTCGAACTTACAAGCGCGATCCCAAACTATCGCCAGATCCTCCCTCAATCCCATACAGAGACAATCCTCCGTGCTGATCTCGAATCGGTCCCTGACTGTCCAGTTTTTCCCCTCTATACATGAGTTATTCGCTCTCTATAATGGTGAGTTTGACATAATCAATGCATTTTCGCTCATGTCTTCCAAAAAAAATCATAGCGCCTTTAAATCATGTCGAGTTTTAAAAAAAGACCTTTAAAAAAAAATCATGTCCAGTTGCACATGTTGAAAAAAATCGGTCCAGTTTGTAAAACTCGTCATGATGATTGTCGGACATGATTTATGTCTTGGACATGATTGATGAACACTCGGCACATAGAGTTCAAACTGGATAGCAGCGCTGTAACTCGACATATAGCGGGTAAACTCGATATACACGCGGCATGAAACTCGACATGTCGAGGTAAACTCGCTCATGATTTTGATACTTGAGTCGTGCCATAAGTATAAAAAATGGTGTTTCATAAGATATGGCCGCCGTTTGTGCATAGGCATACCTAAATGGCTGGTCGTCGTCCAACGTTTGTCCTACGGCGGGTCCGGAAAGTGTGTGTCTGTGTCGACAGACTTTCGAAATTATTATTCAAATGTTAAATAATAAAGAGGTGGTGAGAGTAGTAAGCACGATAAGGTGGATATGGAATTAGGAGAGAAAGATAACGGGAGGGGGATGGATTATAAGGCAAGGCGGGTAGGTTATGATGGGAGGGAGGGGTCAGGGTTGGGTGGGACCCTTGCCCGGGGTCGGATTTGGTATGGGAATAGACGTGTAGGGGTTGATGGTGGGGTAGGGACGGGAGCGCGAGAGATTAACGTTTATCAGTCCGTCAGAGAGAATGTGTGAAATGAAATCTGAAATCTCAAAATATTTCCGGAAAACGGAGGGGTTCTGGAATTTTTGGCACAAGTGTCCGTTTACTATGTTTTGTTTTAAAATATGTATCGTAATTGGTCTGAACCTCATAGAACCTTAGCGAGAAAGGTAACGTTTTTTTGTGTCCGGGGTTATCGTTCGGTAGCATCGCAGACACGGAAAAGTGATCACGCAATTGCTATGGGCCGCATCCCTTTTTTCCCACAATGCCTTTGCGGTATTATTCCAGTCTGAAATTTTCAAACACTGGGTGCAATTTATTTTTTCAATTTTATAAACAGGAATTACGTAGGCTCCCGACCCTCCGTAACGTTATGCCGATGAATCATGACCTACAATCCCATATATGTTTTCCATAAGGTGCTCACTTAATCTGACGGCAATTTTCTAACCCTATAAAGGTAAGGGTTAGGGGTAGGGTCCAAGTTTTCAGTTTTAAGATATTAAAATCTATGATTACGCTTAGGGCTTAGGGTGAGGGTGAAATAAGCATGATAGATACTTTATTGTTAACTTGGAACTGAGAATAGCTTTAGAATTAGCCAAAACGTGTTCATGTATGCAGATTATTGATACAGCCCATATTTTTGCGTTCAGGTGAACGATCTATGATTTTGCGGCCAACGCTTTTGCGTAACATCAGTTAGCCTCCATAAACAACAGTATATGAGGTTGAAACATAATCTGAGCATAAACAACAGTAAAAAGCCTAACCAGACGGTATAGGTGGGTTTAGCAACTGAGAAAAAAGGGGAGGAAGGTGATGTGAAAGGACCTACCCTATTATAGTCATGCTACAAGATTGTTACCCATAAAACACTGCCATAATTATTAGCCACATGCAGAAAAATCAATTTATATTCACAAATTGATTGTAAACTTGTATCCGCAGAGTTCTTGACTACACAGTACTTAATAATTGTCAAAGTGGTATTTTTCAAACAGATGACGTTTCGCAGGAATCATTTCGTGTCGACCAACGTTTAATTTGATTTTCTTTAGCCGCTTAATATGGCGGGTTAAAGAAGGGCTTGCTAATGATAACTTGCCGATTTGTACTCCAAAAGGAAGACAGTCATATGACCGTCACACGGCTTCCGAATAGTCGGCTAAAATGAACTTTATAGGACGAGTTTGTCGGTCTACTCTAAATGTTTATGCGTGGGCGAAAATTGGTGTGGCTGTATGGACCGGGAAATGAATAATGTTAATAAAAGATTGGAGTACGTTCACCACCGTTGGACTCTGTCAATTTAATGGTCAAAAAGCAGGGCCACGTGTGATACCCTGAAAACACTTTTAAACTGGCCGCGTTGACATGTGTGTTGTTTGTCATGTAATGTGAAACGCGCAATTAGACATGATTTACGTACACCACGTGAGTTATCATTAGAATTAGGCATTTCAAGTGTCTCGGATTTCTCGAATATTTCGCAGATGCCACTGTCTTCCTCTACTGTATCTCGTTTCCGGCCACAAACCACCCCCACCAATGATTTTCTCACCATCAAAAAATTTTAAGTAACCCTAATGAACCCGTACAATCATTAAGTCGGCTGTTTTGAGGCCGATATCTTTGTGTGTCTGTGTCCATATTCCTTCTAGTTCAATCGACAATTTAATCGTTGCTGTTCCTTTTATCCGCATATTTAGGGAAACGTTGACATCAATCAAGCGTTTTCCACTCATTTTGATTTGGGGAATAACATCTGTTTGAAAAACACCACTTTTTTTGTTTTTTTAACTTGTATTTTTTTTTGAAGATGTTTTTGAATAGTTTGAAATCAATTGCGGTGATTATGATTTCGTTTTTTGAATGTTGGCAATACTTTGCCAGTGTGCGTAAATTGCTATGACAGAGTAATAGGACTCCTTGGCAGGTGGACTGGAAGTACTGGTCAGATTTGTACAATTACAAGATCAACAGTGATCCCTTCGTTTTCGACTGCCCACCGCAATACCCAGAAGAGGCAGAACATCTTCGCCATTCTCCGAGAAGAAGTAGTTGTGCGGCAGTGAAGAACAAAAAACTAAAGAAGGGGCATCGGCTGGAGCAGACCAACGTGCCAGCTGAGCTTATCCAAACAGGGGGACATGCTGCCATAGATTAGCTCACACTCATCTGTCCAACAAGATCTGGCAGACGGAGAG
The DNA here is from genome assembly GCA_023653785.1 of Ophioderma brevispina. Lineage (NCBI taxonomy): Eukaryota > Metazoa > Echinodermata > Ophiuroidea > Amphilepidida > Ophiodermatidae > Ophioderma > Ophioderma brevispina. The sequence goes on along the minus strand of JAMKCH010042600.1, from coordinate 4,158 downwards.
TGGCCACCCATGGACACAGTCCTTAGTAATCAACTTCCAAAGAAAGGGCAACCTGCATTTGGGCCAGAACTAACCTGGCACTCCATAAGCTTAATATGTCATCCCAGTAAAGTTATGCTGAAATCTAGTACTCACAACCAGCCGTCAAGGCAGAAAAATCATTGCTGAAGAACCGGGCTGGGTTTCAAGCAGGGCTGCAGCACCATCAGAACCAATATTCACTGTAGGATTCTCTGTGAAAAATATCGCCAGCACCAACGTGATCTTAACCATGTCTTCATTGACTTCAAGAAGCATTGATAGAGTATGGCATGCAGGGCACTAGGAGCGCTCACCATGAGGACATATACATCAACTCCAACTCTGTACAACCATTGAGTACAGCTCTATCAGATCAAGCTACAAGTGCAGTTCTCTACAATGGACGCATTGGTGAGTGGTTTAGAACAACAGTTGGAGTGAGACCAGGGGGGCTTGTTACATCCCACACTATTCAACACTATTCTTGGAGAGAATAAAATGAGTGATGCACTGGAAGAGCATGAGGTAGGTCAGGCTGGGTGAAGAAGAATCAAACCAACTACGTTTTGCCCGACATTGGTGGTCAGCAGGAGTGAACAAGAGCTTAGCTCCCTGGTAAAATGCCTTGAGCAGACATCTTGAAATATGGCATGAAAATCAGTGCTGAAAAGACCAAGCTGATGACATAGCCCCAGGGCATCCTTGAAGAATGTGAAATTCATGGACAGAGCCCTAGGGGTAGTACCAGCTTTCAGTACTTGGGATCAATATTTCTGATGAGGGTCCAAACCAGAAGTCCTCTCCAGGCTCTGCACAAACAGCAAGAGCAATGGCAAGTTGAAGCCCATATGAGGGACAACGTACTCCGTGGAGTCTAAAGCCAATCTTGATCGTATCTGGGCCTGTTCCATCGTCCTTGAGCTGGGGAGACAGGAACGTTGACACTGCCCTGGAAGAAGGATCCGGCTGTAGAGATGAGATGCTTCAGTAACATCATGTAACATCTCATACAAGATCATGTACCTGATGTAAAGGTCAGAGCATTAGTGCACGAAGATGTTGGTCCTCAGGAACATCTCCTTACCCTGTAAAGAGACAGAAGCTAGAAGTTGGTATGGCCACGTCTGCTCTCCCGCTCATCGGTCTGGCAAAAACATCTGCAGGGAACCTCGAGGGTTCAAGAAGAAGAAGCCGGCAAAGAAGAGATGGCAAGATAACATCAAAAATGGACTGTCTGGATTTTGCAACCACCCAAGGATCGTGTAGGGTCGCAGAAGATGAGTTAAATTGGCCCAGATGTCTCAGTGCGCCCCTACGACCTACCAGGTTATGGGGCAGTAATCATTTACAAGGGTTAAAAACCTGTGCATGCACATGCAGATGGCTGTAATACAGTGAGAGCGCACACTCCCCGCTGTGTTCAGTAATGTGACCGCCATAGTTCAAAATCCACGCGATCGATAATCGGTTCCACATTCCCTGAACACAGCTGGCACATGGGGCGCTCTCACGTATCATGCAGCCGGTTTTTCAACTCATGTCAAACGTCATGCAATCTGTAATATGCAGATTATACTATATTCCACGCTGTACTGGCCTAGCTCTCATTTTAGGGTGAAAGCATTGAAAGAGGCAAGTACCAACGACCTTTTTGCACACATGTCCAAAAGTCTAAAGTGGCGATAGAAGTTTGGCATATCTGTCTATTTTTAGATGAACAGTGGGCGCCTTCTAAATTTTACATGTATGTGAATCGTTTCAATGCAATACCTGTGATAGGAAACGTTGCTCATAACTTGGAAATACACACCATTGTGCAACTGCACCTTTATGATAGCAACCCCGCTTCTATTGCATGAACTGATGAGAGGAACACAATCAGGAAATAGCCTTACCAAAGCTTAACATCTGCCGGTTGGTTCTGCTGTTTCAGAATATCGACCAGGGAGTAGCCACATTTGGCCCGAGCTAATGCCAGTCTATGAACACAATAAATGCCTGCTCCTTAGCTCGGGCCAAGGCATATTCAGTCACCCTTGCAATTCAACTTCGGACAAAGCTTTGGCTCCACGATGACAGGGCTACAGGGATCGTTACTTGCTCCTGTACCTGCAATAAAGTATAAACCCCTTCTGCTTTTGTTTATTTTATCAGGTTTTATACCTGTGACTAAAGTCGTGAACTGAATTTCAGGAGTGTTTTTCCGTAACCTGACCAGGTTTACCTGACCCACTATGAATGCAACAACCTAAGGAGGAATACAGCTGTAATGGTTGTTTGAATTCATAGTGGTCGTTTAACCCTCGTCTCACCTGAGCCATTTTTTTTGTAACAAACTTCCCGAAGGGGGGGGGGGGGGGTTCCACCCCCCCTGTGATTTTCATTACTGAACACCCGATTCTTAAATTTGGTCCCCAAAAGGTATAGCTTAGAGTTTTCTTCTTTCTTCTTCTTTCCATTGGTACCAAATAAGTACTAACATCCCAATATGACTCACCAGACGTCATATGTTGAGGAAAGTAAGAAAATACGGAATATAGGTTAAAAATTGATATTCGCGCAATTTTATTTAAGCTACTCAAAACCTTATTATAGCTCTAAAATGCTGTCATTATATATAAAATAGTCATTTCCCATCAAGTAGAGTCAAAAACTTTCCTAACGTTTTGCGAAAAAAAAATTGAATTTTTCACTGTTGTGTGTGTCTATGGAACTGGCATTTTGCTGACATGCAAACTTTATGACGTCATTGTGACGTATGCTAGGTATGTTGGTACTCATTTTGTGTATCAATGAAAAGGAGGACCATAGCTATCTATTTGTATCCAAAATCAAGTGTCCTGTGTTGTTCCGTGCTGTGTTAGGCATGTTGGTACTTTCTCTTCCGAAGGGGGGGGGGGGTGGTTCCCACCTCCCCCCCCCCATCCTCCTTTGTGGATCACCCCTGTATCTTCCTATACCCTCTCGGATGTTTGTTTGGATTAAAAGGAGCGGGAACATGTCAATTGACAATTACATAAAATAATTTGGGGCACCAAAAAGGGGGTTTTAGCAAGCCGGGGAAAAACCTGAAGGGGGGGGGGGTGGTAACCCCCCCCCCCTTCGGTAGACGAGGGTTAAACCTGGTCAGGTTACAGGACACACCGGAATTTCATATCATGCCCACTTATGTTAAGGTGGTATTGGCAAAACGGACATTAGCTGTGCGCAACTTTTTTTTTTTCTACAGGCAAGTTCTATAGACAAAGAGTCAACTGGTAATTATTGATTCATGATTATTAAGTTTCACACGGCAGCAATGCATATAAAAATAGGGGTTGTTATTTCACAAAAATGCAGATAATTTTAAGAAGCCCAGCCCAAAATATGGAGACACCCCTAACATAAACCTACCTTTAAAAAGTAATTCAAATCACTAACCCCCCTGTACCCCTAACTACGATTTTTAACTACACTACAATAGTTAAACACCTTCGAAGAATACTGTGGTTTGTTATTATAGGCCTTGGGGTTTTTTCACTGGAGTAGTTGCAGTGAGCACGTTTTTTACGGTGAGCTCTGTGTAAAACCATTCATGTATCACATTATACAGCAGTATTTGTTTCAATATTGAAACTGAATTACAGCTCCCAATTCTTGACAAAAATATAGTAGATTTCAAAATAAGTGAGACCTCATTAAAAGTTTTTAGAGGTCTGTCACCGTGAGAGGTTCAGAGGAATTTTTATATGGCCACAGGTAAAAAACGTTTATGATACAATATAAATTATAGTAATGTAGCTAGTACATAAATGTTGACTTAAAATACATTAATTTCATATCTATTTAAGATTATATGTAGGTTTCATTGGAAGTATCTCGGGATGACAACACCAAACATTCATTTCATTAAACGTGGTTATTTAAACATAACTTTACCATGACACTGAATATAATCATTCCTATCACAAGCTTGGAGAAATACTGCCTTCTTGATATCGATGCATATAACACAACACGTTTTTATTTGGGTCATCCAAAGTATGCCACACCTTGTATTAAGAGATTAGCGCAAAACGGATTTACATCCGTCCAACAATGGCATAAGTCCTTCAATCATTAACATACCATTGTATAACTGAATCACCAGTTTCCAGT
>JAMKCH010042599.1:0-12696 GCA_023653785.1 Ophioderma brevispina | reverse complement strand
CCTTAACTAGTTGGGGTTTTATCCCATCGGACCACATCTTTAGAGGGTTCACTTTTTTTTAAGCTCAGCATAGACTCCCAGGGATGTATATGGTGGAGGGGAATCGACAGGTCTATAAGACGGCAGTTTGGATGTGTCGAAGGTTCATATGCTCCGACACACCTGCAAACATACTGTTGATATAGTTTGCTTTGCCTTTAGATTTTTATCATCCAAAAACCCAGGATGTCCAAGTCTGAGCTCAGATTTGTTGTTATTTGTTACCATTCTAATTTGACATGTGCCATTTCTTTGTTTCAACCGCTTTTGCAATGTTTTTATTCTATGTGTATAATATTTGTTTTAGCTTTTTGAATTTCCCTGTGAACCTCATTAAGCAATCTACGCCAATCTTGACTACCTTCGAAAAATGCTCTTTGTCGAGCACGAATCAAGTTTTTAACTCGAGTAGTAATCCACGGGGCTATCGTTGTTATGGAGCTTTTCTTCTTATTCAATTGGAAGCATGAATCAAAGGCAGATCAAGATGGCATAAATTGCATCACATTTATTTTGAGATCCCTGGGCACTGATAACTTTCATGCAATCCTGGTTGTTTGAAGCCCAGGTCCTAAAATCTTATACCAGTGGTCAGTAATTGGACGACAACAAATCTTAGTAAGTGTCTTTTTACCCTACTTTGGGTTATCTTAGGTTTCCAGAGTACACCATATGGTCGCTTTTACCAATTGATGGTAAAGGAATAGGGTCAACTATATTGATCCCTAAAGCTTGCTATTGGTTATCAGAATAACATTCCTCAAATTTAAACTCAAAAAATACTCATTCGTTTAAAATTTAATTATAAAAAATCACTCATTTCTAACTACAATTAATAGAAACAATAGTCTGGGACCTGACAAGGCCGTTCTTTTCGGCTAACTTTCCAGTACTCTTCCACTTCTTATATTTCATTTATCCAAACGATTAATATAGTTCATATTGTATGTAATTAGTTTATACCGATGTATGATTGTGGATAAATAAATATGTTATGTTATGTTCTTGAAATTACATTAAAACAGGGTAGATTCTGATCAGTCGATATTTCATCTAGCGATTTGTAATTTGAATTTTTGTGGGGGTTACATCAGAATAAAATTCGAATTTGAAATACTAATGAGTGACCTAACGATTAGAGATCTTCGTTATAAAGTTAACCATCCCAAAGGTTTGGATAGAGGGTCGAATAATATACATGAAAGGAAAGTGAAGTTAATTAAATCCATCCCCCATTTTTAATTATAGAGAAATGGCTTGAATTAGTATGAGTCAACCATGGAGCGAAACTCTATACGTTCTCACCGGACAAAGGAGAGTAGACACATCCGCAATTCAAGGAATCCTTTTGCTACGCTCATAGATGGCTAGAAGAAGTAAACCAAGGCGAGCCCAGCTCGGCTGGGAAATAGAGAGGAGGAGGAGAGCGAGGGTCCTCTGGAGGACAGGTATGGGGAATATCAATATGTTGTACACTGACGAGGAAAAAAAGAGAGATTGGTGGTATAATAATATTAATGTTTATTTTATGGACGCCAGTTGGAACTTTGGATACCTCTATTCCCTAAAATACATAAGCCAATTTCAGTGGTTTTTGGGGCTTACTGTATTTTGCGAAACGAAACGAACTCCCATTGGATTACACGCTTTATTACGTCATGCAATGAATAACGTGCATAACGGAAAAAAGAAGTGTGTAAGAATCCAATGGGGAGTTCTGTTTAGTTCCAGTTTCGCAAAATACAGAAAGCATCTCTGCGTATTTGTTCGCACAAAATAATCCACTGAGTTTACGTTCAAAGGCTCACAAGCACTGGCGGGCCGGGACCAGAACATTTCACTCTGGGCAAGGCGAGGGGAATGAATTGCTGGGGGAAGGGATCGGAAATTAGCGCCAGAGAAATTAGTCTAGTGGGTAGAAGGGGTTGTTCGTGCCACCCCTGAAATTAAACTTCTAATCAAGTGTCACTATATCAGAAATATGCGTAGAAAACGATTAGCTATGTTAAAAAAAACAAAAACGTGTCCCACGTATCATTTGATGCAAATTAGTATCGCATTACAGGAAAAATTACCAACATTTCGATAATCTCAGCCAATACGGTTGATAACTGAAAAAATGAGGTGACTGGACCTATGTTTCTAGGGTCAAAGATCAAGATTGAACCATTGAAAATTACCAGCTTGTTCCCCATTATGACCGCGTAATATTGCAATTTCGGCGTCGCCATTAGCCTAAAAATACAATTTTCGATATAACTCAACAATATGTTGATAAAGGAAACAATAAGGTGACTGGACCTATGTTTTGGGGTCAAAGCTCAAGATGGAACCATTTTGAAACATTACCAGATGCCAACCATGATGACCATATATGCAAATTAGGAGTCCGTAATAGCCAAAAATCCATATTTGCGCATATCTTGGCCAATATGCACATAAATGCCCACAAAAGGTGACGAGACCTATGTTTTAGGATCGAGGATAATTTAAAAGGCACTCATAAATTATGTTTTAATTTGAATAAATGTTCACTGCAAATAATAAGAATATGCAAATTAGGCCTTCAATGTCGATAGGTCGTTTGGGGGTAATTGTAAGGCAAAATTGATGGCAAGAAAATTTAGACTTCTATACGTAATACTTGTAACATTTCTCTTAATTCAAGGTATTGAATGATACAAGACTAATGTGAGACTAAGATATTGTGTTGTTTATCAGACCAAAAGCAAACACAAGAACAGAACTCTACAGTCTCCAATGACTCTCTGCCAACTGCAAGTGTGATACCATATTGTATCATGGTAGTTTTAACCTCAGTATATTTAAAGGAACCTACAGAAATTTACTTGGCCAAAGACGTTTCTAAATCATCCAAAACGTTTAGACTCCAAATCTGTACTCATTAAATACTTTTAAAATCCTTAAGCATCGTAGTTTTTACACCCGCAGTAATTTAAGGAACTGCAGATAAGATTGACAGCTTCATGGAGTGAATGGTCTGACATCTGTATAAGGCCCCATATCGCATGCTAAATCAGTCTGTGGTCAGACCCTAACTGGATCAGCAAAACACTCTATCTGAACGAGTTTGATATATCGTCTGCTGGGAGATGATACACAACCGGAAGTATCGACTTCACAGAGGCATCGCCCCCCCCCCCAGATTGTCTTCCCGTTGGAACCCAAGCTTTTCGTGACAAAGTAGAGATTAAGGCGTTACCCACAAAGCACCCTCAGTTACTCCTCTTGGAAGAGCAAAGTGGCAAAGGGAGTCACGGGCCCTGAAAATGGGTCTGGTTCAGCTTTATCGAGTGTCAAGATTCAGCTCTCCCTTCGTACATTACCTCTATGGTAATATTCAGCAGGCTTTTCCATGAGTCCATAGACTTCCTTGGCCTCTAACACCTGAGCTGGCGTCTGAGAATTCCATACCTGCTGACCATATCCGGTTCCTCGTGCCATGGTCATAGCTTGTAAGATGACTTAGAGATAAGTGCAAAGTTTAAACATATATATGGGCAAGACCTATACCGTGCAGTGCCAGAGGGACAATGGAAATGGTCCCAGATAGACCATCGTGAATCAAAAAAAATTGTGCAACGGTTGCGATGACTTGACCTTTATAAGTCACTGAAGTCATAGATTTGTTAATTGTTTTAATAAAGCAAATCTAATATACTTTCCCAATGTTGAAAAATGAAAGAAAACAATTAAAAAATAAGCCTATATGACCAATTTGTAGCCGCCCATTTTTTCCTCCATTCCATGGGATTTACACAGTTAAGCACGAAACAAGTTAGGCCAATAAGCAGACACTATCATTGATTTGCTAAATTCACAAATTGGAAAAAAATCTCAAATCAGATATTTGCATGTATGTAGAAGTACAGGTAGCCCCAACATCCCCTGCATGATTAAGACCAAATCAACCTAATAAGGACAGAACGGAGATTTTAGTCATTACTTGTCCGTTTCGGACACTTACTAACACTAATGATGGAGATCATATCTTGTAACACTGCCGTTTTCTCCTTTTCTGTCAATTCTCCAGCTGAAAAGGTAACTATGAGAATTCTACAGACTTATCCTTCACTTTGAATTCTATTCCTGCAATTTCAAATATTTTTTTCAAATCACTGATGTTTCTTTCAAGGTACTAAACGCTTTGCCATTCCTAACAATGGGAATATCTTGTTTTCTTGCTCTGCAACAGGCGAATTTGTGTTGGATTCGTCATATCATTTGGCACATTTTGCATAAATATTGATTACTCCGTAGTGTGAACTAATCAAGGACAATTTAGCTTAGTTGTGACAAAGGCATCATGATATTGATATTTTGTTACATTCCCACACACACAATTTCTTGGTGTAAGTCCCATACGATGGCGAAAAGGGTGTGCTTACAAATTTGGTCCATATCTGGCTTATTATTTAATCGATCTTTCATGTTTTCCACAGTGGAAGTATATTAAGTGTTTTAAAACAACACACAATCTATGCTATAGTGATTACATTAAAGCGTGAAATCTTCTTTAACTTCTTTCTTAACTCCTTGCAACAATTTTTTTGATCACGTAGTATATGTTCCAAAAGCAGCCATCTCACGCATGATTCCTGCCACACCGGTTTGGCACTCTGATCAGTTTAGGATTTTGTTTTGAGTTTACCAGCCCTGGTCATAGGCCTCACGTAGACCTCAATTATGACAGAATCCCATAATATTCCACTTGGAAAATTAAATAGCTTGAATAAATCTCTACTAATGGTCCATTGCAGCAACATTGTCACAGTGCTGGCAGGATCACGATCAGGAATTTGCAACGGAGTCGACAGCCATAAATAAGACAATAATCTGCCGGGGTAGATAAGTTTGCAGGGTCCTTACTTTGAAAAGTCAACACACAAACAGAACCCCACCCCCCCCCCACATCATTTCACTCCACGCGCATTCGCCCAAAGTTTCCTGATGTATCATCATTCACACCATTTTTGAGAATGACACCATCTATATATAGTACTTACCATTGCAAGAATACTCTCACTTGTATGGATTTTTATCAGGTTTATTGGCCGCAAGGCAAGATGGCCCCCGTGCCTGGATTAGGAACCTCATCTCTGCAACTGGAGCACTCCATCGCCCATAAAATCAAAACTCTAGGGTCTATGTACTCATTAAAACCTGCAAATATATCGCGCGACGAAGGAAGAGCAACACCTTTATACATGTTCATGTTTTCCAGGAGTGTAATCTTGTGCAATAGCTTCATAAACAGTTATTCCCAAATGCAACTGCATACTTTTCGTGGTGATCTACCTTTTGTAAAGGAGATATGGTTTTTCATTGGGTCCTTCTGTACGCGTTTCAGCAGGTTCTCAGAACGATAGTTTTCGTTGCGTATCCCACACACACACACAGCATACATACTTATACAAGAGAGCGCACACACACCAAACACACACAAAAGCAAGGGTAACATGATAACAGCCAGAATCTCACGCTGTTTGCAGATATGAGATCCAATGTCCTACAAAGACTGTCACAAATGCTTTCTGGTTAGCAGCTGGTAGACACACATAGTCGTTCTATTTCCTCCTTCGTTCGTTCGTGCGTGCAAGTCCAAATCACAGTGAACGATCCGTCCTTTAACCATCTGATATTTTTCATCATCCAGGTTTTGAGCAGGCCTGTAATTCCTCTGGGGATTTGTAGACCTCACAGTCACTATGATGTGGCTACTGGTTTGTGGCTCTTCCCAATCGCAGTTTGGTTTAAGTTCTACTACCGATCTTGTGAAGCAAGTTCTTTGTACGACCAACGCCAGTTCTCAGTCTGTTGAGGTTGACCATGCTTTCCTATCAAGGTCACAGCCTTTGGGCTTTGCTAATGGGCTGTCCACAACGCGTTAGGTTCAAAGAGAGGATGACCATTGCTCATACCATCTGTCATTGAATCCAGGATGATCGATAGGATAAACGTGACTGCAGTGTATGGATTGGGTAGCAAGTGATTCCGTGAATTCTCTGATCCTCAAGGGTGTTTGTGGGGGGGAGTAGTCGACCTAGGTTCATCACATCTCTTGGCGAGCTTGATCATCAGAAACTTCCTCCTAAGGTTTTGCGGAGCTATGCCAGACAGATTGATTTTATCTACAATATGGATACACATGGTGACGGATGCGTCCGAAGACCGAAGAATCTCTTGTCTTCACGTTTTTCCGGACGTTTTCTTTTGGCTTGATTACACTTCAATGTCTAAGTGTTACATTAGTCCTGTCCATATTGCACACATTGACTTTAAAAGAGAAAATGCTTAATGCTTTTTAAAAGTATTTAATGCGTACAAGATTTGTAAGTCTAAATGTTGATAAATCTGGTTTTGGGATTATTTTAGAAACGTTTTTGGCCAAGTAATTTTTTTCCTTCCTGGCCGTTCCTTTAAATTTACTGAGGGTGTAAAACTACCATGATACAATATTGATATCACATTGCATGTTGGCCGAGAGGTCCTTGGAGACTGTAGAGCTGTTATGTCCTATACGGTTTCTTTTCGGCATGAATACAACACAGAATCTTAGTCTCGCATTAGTCCTGTATCCTTGCAACCTTGAATTTAAACAGAAATGGTGTTAAGTGTTATCTGGATCTAGATTGTTTTAAGCCAGCACCAACGTGGTCCCCCCATCACGATAGAATTTTGTCTAGATGTGCAAGTCTAAATTTAATTGGCCAACAAATTTTCTTACAATTAGCCCAAAACGGGACTAATCGACATTGAAGGCCCTAATTTGCATATTCCTTTAGTATTTGCAGTAACATGTTAGTGACACCATGTAACAAAAATATGAGTAGGAGGCCTAACCTTTATAAATATCCTCGATCAATCAAAACATAGGTCTCGTTATCTTATGTGGGCAGGTAGGTGGAATATTGGCCAAGATATATCCAAAATATGAATTTTTAGCTAATGTCGACCTTAATTTGGCAATATTATATCCATCATGGAATGATCTGGTAATTTTCAAAATGGTTCCTTTGATCTTTGACCCTCAAACATAGGTTCAGTCATCTTATTTGTTCATTTATCAACAGTAATTGGTTGAAATATATAGAAAATTTTATTGTAGCTATGGCGAAACCCCGATATTTTTTTTTTTTTTGCATATTACGCAACACTGGGGACATCTGGTAATTTTTCAAAATGGTTCCATTTTTGATTCTTTGATACCCTCAGAAACATAGGCCAAGTCGACCTCATTTGTTCATTTATCAACATTATTGGCTGAGATTATCGAAATTGTAATTTCCTGTAATGGCGATACTAATTTGCATAATTCTGCATAAAAATTAACGTGGGAACCTTTTTGCTTTTTTTTAAACATACAATCGTTTTTCTCTCTACGGCATTTTTTCTGATATATGACATTGATTAGAGTTTATTCAGGGGGGTTGCACTGAACACCCCTCTACCCACTAGCACTAATAGGCAATTTGGGTATTTTGGGGTAAGTTGGGAGCGGCTTGACCGGGCCTCACCCTTTAGCCGTGTCACATTATGGCGAGTTGTATGCAACATGCACCTTGTATGTCACGGACCAACACATCACATCAAAGAGTCTATTAGAAACATAATCAGGCGTGGTATACTTGTTTCGGAAAATAAATTATTAAGCCAAATGCATACACTGAGAGACATGAAGTAACTGTCTATCACGTCTACAAAAAAAAATCTTCCAAATGGCCATAGGTATTGGCGATACAGATACATAAGATATTTGCTCATGACAACGCAAGAGACCAATCTGCCTTTTCTTGCGTCATACATTCGGTATAACTCTTAGCACACTCTCCACCTTCGCCTCATAGAGTGTCTTTCTAACTGGTTTAAAAGTAGGTTTGGAAAATGTTGTTATAATCCTCCAGAAAGGCCTGTGTCTGGCCCAAAGATTCCAAGTCCAAAAAAAGAAAAAGAACAAAGAATATTTTGTCAAGTGAGGATACCGGGTATAGGCCTATGAAATGCATTATGCAATATAATTGTAATAAACAAAAAAACAGTTTGTTTGAAAATTTAAATAATTGTTTTTCAGATTGTGACCATGCCAGTAGCTAGATTGCAATGATTAGTATTGCAACATTCTGAGAATCGATGGGTGCCATTATCCTTTTATAAATGAGCAGTACAACAGTACCGTGAACTAACCAAAACGGCCCGTTCTATTTCCCGGATTTAGGAGTAAGTTGGGGGATAGGTCTTTCCGTTAGCTTCTTATGTTGGTTGTTTATTTTCCCCTCACTTTTGGTTTCGTAAAAGGGGGACTTTCGGTGCGGGCCTTGAGAAGGGAAATGGAATATTGTTCACTCTTTGTGAAATATTTCAGGATATGTGGAGAGGGAGAATGCTTCCATTATTTGGTGCATATTAAATTAACTTGCTAACCACAAATGGCCAGAACGAGAGGAAATTCAAACGTGAGCATAATGTAGGGAAATGCTGTACGTGTTTCGTACTAAAAAGCTTGCTATAAATTTGTGGGCTTCCACTAATGCATGGAAGATACTATCCTTTTAATAAAAAAAAAAGTGCTTAAAACAATATAATGGAAAGGGTATTTTGTAGAGAAACAATTTTTTCAATTTTTTTGCAAAGAACGAAATACATATAAACCTGACCTTAAAAGCGGACTCAGAGGTTTTCGAAAATTGATTTTTTGGTTTAATAATTTAAAAAAAGAGTTAACTTAGATAGCACCTTCACCTGCTCAATTCCAGAGGTTGAGATGAATCGGATTTGAAATTGATTCGTTTGATTGATAAACCTATAGGCACTTACCAATAAGTGACTCCGTGATAAATAGAATTTTCTTATCCTGAATTTTACTACGAAGTTGTGATTTTCTATATGAAGGACATCGATTTGAGCACAGCTATTTCACACAGTGACTAAGATGTGGACAAGCATTATGTACCAAACAAAACACGATTGGTAGAAAAGTTGGGGGTCACAGGCATCCTTAGGAAATCTCTCTGAGTCAGCGTTTAAGTGGCACTCTGGATTTTCCACGATTATAATCAAGCATCTCACCTTTGTGATAAATGTAGGATGACGGATTATTTTTACAAAGTCCACTAATGTTCGCTTGAAAGCCGTTATATTTACATGTGTATTAATTAATGCTGTTTTTTAGAAATTTGGGTCGTGTGTTTGTTGTTATGTTTACTAGTATGTGAGTGTAGCTGGTAAAAACTAAAAACGTTTCTTTTCAAAATTGAAAAAAAAAAAAAAATGTCGGGAATTTGGTCTGGGTACGCCTTATTTACCGTATAAAAATTATATTTGGAAGAGCTTAATCTGTAAGGACTGTGCCTTCACTTGAAAAATTCAGTCGCCCATGAATATTGGTGTAAGATTGTCGATATCGTCAGGCAAATACACCTTAAGTATTAATGACGATATCTTCTAACATTATCTCGCGCATTGCTGTGTTGTACCTCCCGAACCTGTTCTACGGTAAAAAGTCCTTTTTAAAACAAGCTCGAGTGTCCCTTTTTCATGACCTATTTCTTCCACTGTTTGGCGGGGAAAAGTGATGATTACCTTAAGTTGAATCTTTATAGTATTATAATTTATTCAAAGTGATAATGTAGCATAGTGCAGTTCGTGTCCACTGTAAACGGACCTTGACCTTTTGCCCAACCCAACCAAATATTGTCACATGAATCGATTCATAAGTTTGATCGTAGGTAATGATTCCACTTCACAGGGCAACATCCAATCACTGATCAATGACATGCTTTGGATGAGCGATTACCCACCCACTGTGTGCATGAACATTGGAGAGTAGCCTTTTTTTTACCAATGTTGGAAGCCCTTGTTAGAAATGGTCGTTCGGAACATTTTCAGCACCGTATGTCAACCAAAGTAGCAACACCTTATAGAAAATAAGATTATCATGGTGTCAGATTCTTTTTTATGAAGAGTATACGTCTAACCGTTTGTCCATGGAGCTCTCTTGAATCTGCAGGGCAATCACTGGTGATTTTTACCATAGAGTTAAGCATACCTACCAAAATCCCACTCTTTATATTTAACCATTTTCGGATTTTTCGGACTGTCTACATAATAAAATTCACATATGTTATGATGATAATGATTCTAAAATTAGAGCTTCTACGAAAAAAATCCCTTGAGCACTTTTCTTGCAACGACGTGAGTTTTCTATGTCATATGCGTTAAGCACAGAGTACGCGTGACGGGTCATAGGCCTATTGAAGCACTGTGTGCCACAGTGAATAGGGAAAATGGACAGTAACTGCAAGATGGTATTGCACGTAAAAATCACTAAAGCTAAATGAAAGTAAATTAAACCCTCGTCTTACCAAGGGGGGGGGGGAGAGGCCAAGTTTGCGTAAAAAGCTTTAAGATAATCATTCTCTCATCCTTTCTGGTCATTTTAGCGAAAAAATGTGAATAGCACATCACGGGGGTTTGGGTAGCCGTCAAAGTCGAAGGGTACGGGGTGGTTGCCACAAGGAAATTTTGTGGTGCATTTTTGAAAATAGTATGCACGTGTGGCTCTAAACTGATATAAACCCTAGTCCATTTCATCATTTAGAGCTGACCAACCGCATGAAAAAACCGATGCTTCCTACTTTTTAGCGCAAAATTGGATGTCGCCTATTTTCTGTGGAAAATGCCAATTTTGCCGACTCGCGGACTTGATGACGTCTGTGACGCCATACTAGGTATGCTGGTACTTAGTTGGTATCAAGGTTAAAAAAGCTGGTAAGGACGAAAGGTAAAATATCGCTTCAGTTGATCCAAAACGCGGACTGTCGCCAGAGTGTTGTTCTTTTACACCTTATGTTATAATTGTCAAGTTCGAAAGCCGTTAAGAACGTTTAGCGCTATCAGTTGCTAATATAATAGTAGGCCATGAGAATCAAGTATACTTAAAGGAACCCAAAATTCAAAAATAAAATGTTTCCAATACAGAAACCAGTCATGTTTTGGCACATGCATGTTGCGGGTCTTTAACATCTAATACGGTGGGCGTTGGAATTGGTAGAAGAAAATTCATATGCATTTATATGCAAATCGTCACTGATGGGTTTGTTTCTTTCAATTTCATTGACGCGTTTCATCACTAATGGGTTTTTAAACTGCCAGGGAGGTGCGAGAAAGATTAGCCACTCTAAGCGTCTTCGAGAGTCCGATCTTTCTTGTACTTCCGGATCATTAAAAATATATAATCAACAATGAATTGCGTCAAGGTATTTTTGGCTATTTAGGAGTATAACTTTGGACATGTTGGAGTGTAGAAGTGTTTTTAAATTATTTTAAAAATTACCACAAAATTTAGATAAATTACGTTAATTATTAATGTTAATGTAAAGATTTGATATTATTTTTCCTCAAAGTATATGACGGATAAGAACCACGGCACTCGGGCTGCCTGCAATGACCCACACGGTCAAGTGCGATTATCCTGTCAAATGCACTGGGTTAAGTCCTTATCATAAAACTCGATACATTAACACATACTCCGGGTCTTGGGGAACTTCGTAGTAAACATGGTAAAAGCCAACGTAATCCTCATTATACTTGAAATAGAGATTGATTTGTCGCAACTGTTTCTCACATGCAGGATTTTCCCGCCTTTGTACACAAAACGAAATATTACTCTTTCTTTGAGGGAACGTGCGAGTTTTTCTTTGGAATGTGTACATTTGCGTTAGTTTCACCGTCCAGTAACCGAAGATTAGCCATTTGGACCTATTATATGGACACATATTTTATGTGTGTTGTATTTAATATTTTTCTTTGATTTCAAGTGCAACAAATAATGCGTGGATCTAAACGTGCATTAAATTTTGTTTACATTCATGTTCTAGTTATTTTTCATTATCAAGCATTCCCCTCTTGGGGATATTTCCAATAGCTTGGTTTGTTATCTGGACTGTTTTTTTCATATAAATTTGCTGCAAAGACAACTGTTCTGAAATTAAAGGCGAGCCCCTTGTAGTTATTAGGGAAGTTGCGAAGAACAATTAACGTCTGACGAGAACGCCTATTCTAACCCCCGTACTGAAATACCCCTGTGAAAAGATTTTCAATAGACAAGCGTAAGAATAGGAGTTCGCGTTAGTTTTTCGCAATCTCCCCACTGACGGATATCTAGATACAGATGGCCTATCGTAATTCTTTTCCAGTCACTGATATAACACATGTGGTGCAGTGGATCAGCGCTCGCCTCATAAGCATAAGGTTCGAGCTGTCGCCAATGTGTTCTGCACCTGGGCAAGGCACTTTACCTCGCTTGCCTCTCTCCACCCAGGAGTGTAAATGGGTACCGGTGTAGAAGTAACCATTGTCCGGCGTACTCATAGTCCGGGAACAAAGGTGAACAATAGGGCAATCGATTCAGTTGACTCTTTACGCAACATTAGTTTCACGCTTTATTCCGTTATCGTCTATGAAGCCCCGGACTATGGCTCCCACCGGACTATATCTGCTTTCACACCGGTGTCATACAATACAGTGTCCGTGTGACTGAGTGTCCTACCACGCATCTGTCTAATGTGTTCTCCATTGAGTGCTGTATGCATCATTTGTTTCAGCACTTACCCAAATGGCCTCGTCTACAAGGTCACG
>JAMKCH010042598.1:0-12765 GCA_023653785.1 Ophioderma brevispina | reverse complement strand
TTTTTGTTACCGTAAATAACCTTATTTAAGCTTGTAGCATCAAAAGAGAAAGCGTCAGCCAAAATATTGCAGATAGAGGAGAGAAATACAAGAAAGGGTTTCTAATGGTACCAAAAGTCAGGTCGATGGTGTGAAATTGTGGTAAGGGCTGATGATCAGGTGGTGCCCCTTTAAGTAATCAAAATAAGCACAATTGGGTATTGAGATTTTTTGTAAAAGAAAAAAATGTTCCCTGAAAATAAATTAGGAAAAACAAGTGGTACTTAGGACGTTGCACGAAGCAAATAATTTTGTCGTTTTGCCTAAGTTGTTTTTAACTGGAAGAAATGAGGCCAAATTACTCTAAACAAGGATATTTTCACGAGCAAATTTCTTGGCGAATGGGACAAGGACATTTTCGTGTTGTGCTTAATTCTGGATTAAACCTCACAGTGCTACTTTTCAAGTATGCTGCCAGGTTTTCTGCATTTGTTGCAATTTTTGTGATGTATTATTTTGCGGTTTGAATTCATTTATTTGCGAAATTGGCACAAAAATATAAACCCTCACAAATTTTCCATTTACAGTACTTTATAACTGTTGCTGGGATTACATGTTTCTTTGTAAAAAGTTCTCTGTAGAAACCATACCCATTGTTTTTGTAAGCCTCTATCTCCAAGCAAATAAACATAAGAAAGTGTTAGTTTGCTGAGGAGTAACACCGAATGAACCTCCTGATCCAGACCACGAAAGGCGGATACATGCAAATGTTTCATCAAGTTATTGATGCACCACACGAAGGTGGCATAGTAACACATATTACCTTGATTGTAACTATTGACTATCATCACCTTTTTGACCAATCTTTTCCTTTTTGGCCCATCTTTACCTTGGGGGCTTTCTGTATATGCAATTCATCATTCAGTCACCAAATCCTTGAAATCTAGTGTGCATTAATAAACTTTTAGACTTGATTTTATTTTAATCTAAAAATATTTTTGTTAAGACTTAAATTAAATGAAAAGAAAAGTATTGCTTTCTAAGTCTTCATGTTACTTTTTTTGACAGAAACAATACCTTTCTTGTGAAAAATGTGTACAAGAAAGGCAGGCTTCTGTTACAGCTATGGGTCACACAACTACCAAAAACAGGGTGCTTTTACAATTTTTTCTCAAAAAATCTTTTCTTTAATCAACGTAGCTCAATTCTAATTGTTTACAGAATTTATTACGTTCGCATATTTAAAAATTAGCTTAATTTGAACAGATTGGTTAAAATCCTGACCAATAGTATATTTCATCAAATGTGGTATATTTTCAGGGTCATTTCAACCCTCCCCTTGCAACCCTTCCCCATTCTACTTCTAATTTCATTAAAAGACATTCAAATCATGTCGTTATTGTATCAAAATGAAGGTATCAGGCCTCTCTATTACATTACATTATGTTGATGACATACTATGAATTCCAAGGCCTGAAATAAGCAGGGACTGGAGGAAAATTCTACACCTGCTAAAAGGCAAATGTCCCTGGTTCTTAAACAAAAGTGTACTTTTGTACAGACCAGGGGCATTTAAAACGGGTAAAAACACCAAACAAGTGCCTGGATCTTGAAATCCTTATTTCAAGCCCCGATAATGACATGAGAATCATAAGCAGAAAAATCTACCAAAACTACAAAAAAAGTGTGCTTATAACATTTTTAAGTTAATAGAATATGAGATTTTACACACCTGCTTTAAAAAATATTACACTGTCATCCCATCTTCATAATTGCAATTGTTCTAATTAAGTCACATTTTTTACATGCATTTTATGCTTTACTCCCCTTGAAGTAGAACAAAATTTCTAAACTACTACAAATCCTGAGTTGCAGTTGTTTTGACATTTGTTATTTGACATTGACAGAACACAATTCACACATAACCATTCCTATAATATCCTGTCACAAGTTATGCCAAGAATAGTGGATTCTCTGATCTCAAACCCATCTTCAAAACCGATTTTGTATTGTCTTCAATTTGGAGGTGAGGGTATATAAGGTTGTATTTTCAGTATTTGTGCCATCCCACAGAAAACCCATTACTGTGTAATTTTTTAAATCTTTGCCCAAAGACCTCTACTTTTAAGAAAGTTTTACAGCCAAATTCCACCCCAACAAAACATATTTTAAAGTGGAAAAAAAGTTTCATTTTGAAATTACAATTACCAACCTGTATCCATTTTATATGGAGAGATCCTTCCAGCAACCCCCCCCCACACCACACACACACACACACACCCTGAACCATTAAAAAAATGATGATAAGATCACAACTGACTCTTTAAGTTTTACTCAGTAAAATGAAACTCTGAATATTAATGTCGTGCACCCCTGTCCTGTTGTGCTTGGGCAAGTTGGCAGCTAATTAACACCAAGTTTCCGCCTGCCACTCATATCGGGATCTTTACTTCGGTCAGCCATCCACCTCGAACTATCTTCCATTTGGGAGTTATTTTTTAATGTTCAAAATGTCAACTGAAAGCGAAGACAAACAGCACCCACACACACACATTATCAACAAACCAAAATCGTTTTACTAAATTGAAAACTCTCCACAACGACAACAGACAATTCACAAGTTTACCATGACCACCTTGTGTTTACAGGCAAGTTTCACGTTTCAACAAAAGTTGTTTATTTCAAAACACACTTCCTTTGAGCTCGTTAATGCCCTTGTTATGTCAAACCTCCCATATTTCTATCTCCGGACACGGTCGTGAGGATAGAATTCAGGATATTTGTTAGTGGCAATAAGAGGAAGGCGAGTGATGCAAGACCTATGGAAACGTATCTCTTGCCGTGACAAAATACAGACCGGCTTAGATTAACACAGCCAATTATTGCTGGCAAAAATCCATTGGGGAGCAAAGAGCAAAGGATGGTGCAAAAAGAGATGCAAACTCTTTTGATTTTGTCAATGTCACTGTGATGAAAAGGCCCCCTCTTGACAACAACACAGTTGAAAAGTAAACCGGGTTTTGCGTCTTATTACTTTCTTTGCGATTCTCTGTTGGTTGGTACTGCTGTGGGTCTTCTGTTACATTAGGGTTTAATTGAAATGAGGTCAGTTTATTTAGAGGCAGAAGAGGGGTTTTTGAATCAATCCCATGATGACATCGCAATGTGACTATACTGTACTGCACTAAAACATGTCAGTACTTAGGGTAAAAAGTATTCCAAAAAGTTTAAGAACCACAAGACCATTCATAATCATGCTAAAAATTCCTAAGGTAATAACGCTTTGTGGCTCTTAAAATGGGCATGTAAGACAGGTTTCATGTATTACGATTAGGATTTATGGCGGATTCACATGTGACCTTATTGAGATAAAATTCCCAAAACTAGTGCGTTGTGGGATTGGACTCAAAAACCCACCCTCTGATTTTGGAGGATTTCCAATGCAAACAAGTTGTTCCCAATAACGCAAAACAGTGTCCGATGTGTAAAGATGTCACGGTTATTTTATCAGTTCCCAGAGGAGGGGTTCAACCGATCACATAAGCACGTGATTTAAATATTATGGATGTGTTGTAAGAGGGCAGGTATGGAATAAGAAACCCCCCCCCCCAATGAGGGAATTTAGGCTAAACGCCTCCAAAACGTCTGGAAAAATAAATAAATGCAAAAATGTTGAGTAACGAGGCATGAAATTCAGGCTATAGCCTGAAAACGTACATCCCTGATTAGTGACCATTGATGAGGTCTATGACCCCCATATGGACCCCATGCTGGATGTGGAACTCAGGAAACCATGTTCCTGGGAAATTTGAAATTGGAGGGAAAGGAAAATGTGGGTGCATTTGAAGGGGGACTTTTGGTCTTAAAATAAAGAAATACATCAGAAATAAATAAGAGTGAGGGTTCATACGGGCAGGTGGAAACTAAAAGGACAAGGTTTAGACTTCTATCTCGTCATCCTCACAGTGCAAACATGAAGGAAAACAGTTTGTTCTGAAAAGTTGGGAAGAATTTTACTGGATGACTGCAGATAGAAGTTCTAAACCTTTTTCTTTTATACATCAAAAATAGTGAGAAATTTTGCCATCAACAAAGGGATATTTTGCCATCTGAAGGAAAATTTTGCTATCCTGGAGGGAAATTTTGATGTGTGTTCAGGGAAAGTTTCCAGCCATGCTGAGCCTATTCCAACTAAAAAAAAAAAAACAACATGATGACACTTTTTCGCACTCAAAATGTAGGCAAAGGTTTGACAAAATCTGAAGATCTTGACCTTCTTAAAATCAATCGGCACTTTTCTCCACAAGTATTGATATTTAAACTCGGGCAGTCCATATTATTAAAAGCCATTATACTACTCTAAACAGGTCCCTTACAAAAAGTAATTATAGGAATTTCATTTTTGAACATCCTAGACGTCCCCCAGTCTCGCGCTCTGCTCTGGGTTTAGTCTTTCGAGCGCACTGGGTTAAAAGATAATTGCTAAACTCGGGGCCCTAAACTAAAAACGAGATGACTTTTCAGCTCTTACCACCCTCGGAAAGCCCTGCCAACAACTTGTCCACAATTACACAGGGTTCCTGGAATTAACACTAGTCACTAGGTAGGGAGTTAGCCCGCTGAGACTGTACGCATCTGTAGGGAAAAACGTCTCCAGCAGAGTATCGATTCACAGTGACTGCATTACCTTGCGCAATCTCGGTAATTTTGAATGCTAATCGGGGACCACAGATCCGAACACAAACCGGTGGATCAATGGCACGCGACATAGGTATTAGTTATCGATTACGCGACGCAGCTACTTATCAGAGTGGAAAATAAACCATAGCAATAAAATAAAAGACTGGGAATGAAAGCTACTAAATCAGAAATTGTCCTTGGGGGGGGGGGGGGGGGGGGGTTTATTTCTTCCTCGTTTTTTTGTTTGTTGGTTGGTTGTTTGTAGTATTTTCCTTATTGAGGATGGCTGATCATTCTGAAAATAACTAGGCTACTCATGCATACTGCACGTGCCACACACAATCTGTCCCAATTTCATCTCAATTTCAATGTTACAGCCAGCGTGTCCATCCAACGTGACCGTAAATCATCCTTGTGAACAGTTAATTAAAAAATTGTAGTTCAAATGGGTCACTAGTAAAGATCATACATGTATTTTCCTACAAAGTAAAGGTCCCATCCACATATAACCCGATTTTTCTTTGATTTCCATGCCACTTCCTTCCCTATCACGTTTTATTGTGAACATGGTGGTTCTATACGTTTTGCTTTTTTAAAATAACAAAATAATTAAAATTTACTATTTTAAAATAACAAAACTGGAACTCAAAATCCAAAATAAGAAATGATTCCCAATTTGGCAGCGAATAGGGCTTCTTGTTTAAAAATGATAATTATACTTTAATCAGATAACGTCCTCACCTTGTTGTTACGGGATGCATCTGGACCCAAAGAGGTAAAGCCCTGTCCCTCCTTTACCCAACCACAGGCCCCTACGCAGGGGGGGGGGGGTCCCAACTGCTGCTGATTTTTTTAAATCAAAAAGATCCATAATTTATAGAAATTGTGACTAGAAACTCCACTTTTTGGTGATAGTGTTCACAAAGTTAAAAAAGGAGCATTTTTAATCAATTTAACAAAATATCTACTTTTTTTCTAAGTCTGCACCCCCCCCAAAAAAACATCCTGCGTATGGCCCCTGCCTTCCCAATGTTTCATAGAAAATGGTGCATGCGGGAAATCTCTCCCAGTCAAAAACATTCGGGTTACATAATGTTCAAGTGCAAATAAGTGAGGAAAGCGGAAGCATTTGTGTATTCGCACGATACCACAAAAGGGGAAGGGCGAAGACTGTCAATTTTCCTGATTTTTGGCAATTAAATGGTTACAATTTGGAGCAAATTCGAAAAAGTTGACTTTTGGGATCAGGGCAGTTCAGAAAAGTTACCCGCGGGTTGATCGACTTTAAACGGGAAAATATGTGCACAGATTCTTTCCAAAAGGTTAACACTTTTCGAAGTCCCGACCCAAGAATCCTGTGTATGGACTCCTACTTCCCAGTTTCTTCTCCTTTTTCTTAAATCCTTCCTAACCCATCCTTTCCTTATTCTTGTGTACAGTATTAATGGCTTGGTCAGCCCGCTGGCCGGTACAGTCGTCGCCTCATTAGAAATTCTCCCCCTCCCGGTTGTCAGGCCATTTCTAATGGTATTTTTTACCGAAATAGGTATACCAACCAATCATCTCCACCATGTGTGACTGTCGACCTATGTTGTTACCTTGGACCACAAGCTTTTCTGTGCCCAGATCAGTAGTTCTACGTAAATTGACCTCTAGATGACCTTTGACCTTTGGTCATCTAAAACCCTAATACAAATGTGAGCTGTTTCTCCCCTACCTTCATGCAAGTATTAGACCTCATTAGCCACCCCCGGCAGCCCATCTTGGAAGCGACGCGTAGCAAGGCTTTTAGACCCCCCTTTTCAGTATCGTTGTCAAACAAACACCCCCTATGTTTTTAATTTCATCCCAAGTCCCTATTTTGGTGAAATTTTTACCACTGTCATCGACCCCCTATTTTGAAAAAACACCAAAAGCCCTCCTATTTTTTAGAAAAAAAAAAATTTGAAAAAATCACGCACCCCGAACCCCATTTTGGGAAACATTTTCATATTTTTTCACTCGAAAACCCTTATTTTGGCTATTTTTGGCTATATCTCACCCAAGGCCCCATCTTTTTTATGTCACCCAGGGCGCAGCCAGGGGGTGCGGGGGTGCGCACGCACCCCCCCCCCCCACATGACAGGTCCGCTTTTATGATGTTGAAGGTTCCGCTTTGCCATGTTGAAGGTCCTATTGTAAGTAAAAGTTGCTGTTTCCTAAATTATGTTGTTAATAAGTGATGTTGGTGGCATGTATACGAACGACCAATCCGCGTTACCGTTTATTGCATTTACGCTGGCTGTGACTGTTTTCTAACGCTTTGCCGATGGCATGCACGTCCCTCCCCATCTTCAGAATTTGTAGACGGTGAAAAATTATGGGTCAACCGGGCGAGCGCAGCGAGCTTGAAAAATGTTTTTTTGGGACCAAGGTTCGCTTCTGCAAATCCCGTTCACCCCCCCCCCCACATACTTCCTGGCTACGGGCCTGCTTCACCGAATGCCCCTGTTTGGAAGCACGAAACTAACACCCAATCCATTTCATATGTGAATTGGCCTCCCCCCCCCCTTATTAGCCCATATGTCAAGTATAACGAAATGCATAAGGCCTGACCGACAGACAAACAGATCTGTTTTTTTATTATATAGATTCTATAAGGATTTGCGATACGAGCACTGATAATATTGTCTTCATCAAGCTTCATTAATATCATGAGGCGCAGGTTAGTGAAATGCAAATAAAATTAATGGAGATCTTTATTCATACGGATTGAAAACATCAAAATAGAAAATATTTTGTCTCGTTGAGTAATATGAGCAATAAATGTTTTAACACCAAGGGCTCCGGATATTTTGACTGATAATAATACTAATACCTAAAACCAAAACTCTAAAAAAAAAAACTTATATTTGATTAGAGTTGCAATAAAAATGCATCGTCATCATAAAGTCAAATAAAACATCAACCGAGAAATCGGGACTTAAGAGGCCGAACACCTGCCTGAGCCTCCCACACAGACAATGTTCGCGTGCGACAACCCGCAGGGTGGTTGTCAACAGCCGCTCAGTTCCCATGGCCCGTTTTAAATCCTGCCGCAAAAATAAGCCGTCGCACTGATTGGTCTGGTAAGTGTCTCTACGCACATACGGCCGTCGAGAGACAGTGCAGTTAACCAAACATGTGTTTTGACTATGTTTGTGGCGTAGTAACTTTCCCCCGACCTCGGTGAGATTGGAGACTTTTCCCGACATATTCCGTGGAGTGGTCCACGGATATGGGTTGAAGATCTAGTGTAAATTTCAGTCGCTTAGTGTTGTCATCACCGTGGCCCCGAGGGATGTGTCTAACACATCCAGACACAATTTGAGTCAGCTTTAGTCAAGGAATTCAGAAACCCTGCCGTTGATGTCGAAAATTATTTTAATTGATTTTTCTGTTTAAAAGGGAGTAGTATTTTGGAATAAAATGACCAGGGGTTATTTTGTTCCACCTGGCATGCGCACAACTTTGCACTGTGCGTAAACTGAACAGTGAACATATTGCACAACTGCATTCCTGTTGGGTGTTTGTGGTTTAAAATTTTCATTTTGTGACTATTTGATGCAATGTGCCGACAAACGTGATTCTCTCCCGGGTTTCATTTGGTGCGAAATGCAATATTTGCATTTCATATATGGCTCAACGGTCTGCTATTTTTCACTTGGAGTCAAATTGTCATTTGAAAAATTGATTACTTTTCCACTATTTATAGTGACCAAATTTCACAATTAACCCTAAGTAGGCTATTAATTTGGATTTACCTATTCACAAGAAATAGCCGACTGATTCTTTTATTTGAAGAAGGCTGAAAAGTAAGTCCCTTTTGGATAATTCCTCTACAAAAAAAAATTTTTGATGTTCAGACCACTGTCCTGGATAAACCAAGAAACCTCTAATATGATGTTTCTTTCTGATTGGAACATACCCCAACCTGGGGTCGACAGATTGGGGACCTGCTCTACCTGGGCTGATGGCTTTACGTCCCCTCCAAGGAGGGCATCTTTCATGTTCACTTGCCAATTCCAAGTTACCATAACAAGAGGGAATCCTGATATTTAACCTATAGACGTCTACCAATTAAATCTATAACGGTTGAGACCTAATTATAGTCCCCTGAGCAAGTCACAGGTTGCCCCACCAGGATTTGAACCGGGGACCCTTTTGATTGGCTACTCAATAAACGAGGGCTATCTCATGCTGTGTTCTGTAAAGAGCCATCAGACAGATTGAATCATATGATGGTTCGTTGCCCAGGGTTAAAACACCAAAGAACAAGCACTTCAAGAGTCCACTGACTTGGATATGTACAACTTTGACAAACATTTACAAAGGGCATCACTTGCCATATACACTCATTACATTCACCTGGTCAAGTACTACATTATGGTAAATGGGGAGCATGGAACCTACAGTTCCACTACTGCATAGAGAAAGCACACAGGCACAAGCCTCTGTAACACAAATAGATTATATTTCAAAATAGGAGTACACAGAAAAATGAGTTCAATCGTTTTTTTTAGTCCAAAGGATCTAAACAAACATCTTTTAATAGAAAGGAAATATATATGTGAATATAAATTAATTAATAAGAGTCCAAGGCATAGATTTTGCATGTAAAGGGAATTAAGAATACTGGCATCAATACAAGCTGTATCAATTCAGGCCTGTGTGCACCACAATGGAGCTCTTACTACTCTGATCAAGCATTGTTCATTGCCTTCTAGCAACAAGTTTCGCACAAGAGTCATCCTTCAAGGGAGCTGATCATTTGAGGAAAAGCACCCTGGCCACAAGAGAGAGAACATCGGAGATTGAATGTTCATATCCCATGGTGGTTCCTAACACATAACTGTACGGGGACATGCCGCAAAAAAAGAAGGTTCGAAATTTTTAAATTTCCTCAATGTGAAGCCAAAATTTTCCATGCTCAAAATGGTCCAAATTTTGATACAAAAATGCAAACTTGCATTAAATTTGGTCCAAAATCTGCATCTCTGTATAACTTTAGCTTTTTCTTTGGGCAGAATTGATACATATGAGTCCTACTTCCAAATTCTCGGAGGCAATCCCTTACCCTTAACAAACTTAAGACCCCCCTCCCCCCGTCTTCATATGGATCGAATGGGGTAACTTTTCCCCTTTTTTCCCTTCAAATTTCTATACTTTTTTTGTGAGTATTAACTCTCCACTACATTGGATACACAATTCCTGTGATGATTCTCTTGAGTGAACTCGGTAACAATTAATCTCCTCAACAATATCACAACTTCACCCACTCTGGCAGAATATTACTAAGCAATGGTGAGGGCTTTGAACTGCCACCACAATGGATGCACACTCAGTGAATCAGGATAGATCTACCCGGGGTGGACAGCCAGGACCCACAGCCAGCTCGGTGGTTCCATGGGGGCAATTTCCCGGTAAGTAGGTGCAACAAATGTCCAATGACATCAAAATTCCCAGTCGCAGGGAAAAAGAATCCAAAAAAGGGCTGATTTAACATGAATATCCGTGTGTTTTTCCCCCGATTTCGCCTCAATTTTTTTTTTTTCAGAGGTGGCACTCTGTCCCCCTCTGCCCACCTGGCTACGCCACTGGTGGACGCACCTTGGAACCACCCCTTCCATGAGGACAATCCCTTAATTAGAAAGAGCAAGATCTTGGAGTAAGATATTATCACAAGAGAGATGCTAATATCTGCTTTGAAAGCTCAAGTCTTGGTCAAGAAGTAGGCCTATGTTGATTCTACTTCTTCACTGCATCTTACATGCATCATCCTTCCCATGTTATTTTCTCATAGTTCACAAACCTTCCAGAGCAGTTCGAAAGTCCCTTCATCATACTTGTGCATCAAAACATGATTTACTATTTATGGCAATTTCTAGGCTCTAAATATAGCCTCATTCAAAGAGCTCAGATGACATAGCTCAGTAAATGATTTCATCACATGTAGCTAATCCATCAATGGATCTATCTGTCACAGCCACAAAAACTACTCTATGTGCTAGTATTCTTTATTGGGCATGGAAATGCAAAAATAGAAACACATGAAAATATATTTTATGTCATAGGGTTATATTCAGAGGGTGTTTTGAACCAATCCCATAATGCATTGCAATGTGCCTATATTGTACTGTACTGTGCATGCCAGTACTTAGGGATAAAAAGTGTTCCAAAAGTTTAAGAACCACAAGACATTTCATAATCATGCTAAAAATTCTACTAATGCTTTGTGGGCTAAAATGAACATTTTATAAAAGTCAGTGTTTTTATGTTAGGAATAGGATTTTTGTGGGATCACATGACCCTACTGAGGTGAAATTTCCCAAAACTGGAGCACTGTGGGATTGGCTCAATACACCCTCTGGGTTATATCATACTTGACACATTCTGTGAAATAAACAATTAGAGTAATCTCCCAAAACTTGAAATCATGAACAGTTATGCACAAGAAAATAACAGCAAATACAGTACACATAAAAATCCTGTATGTACACATACAGGATCCCCAGATTTTACCGTAATTGGACAATGTTTCGGTGTCTGTAGAAAGCTACTTCTTTTTCTTATTTACCCTGTGAAAACTTAGGGCTTAAAGATATTTAGTAATAATGTTCAACTTCTCCAGAAATATGACAAAGCAATTTTCTCTGATTTTGGTCTTATGGGATTTCAAGATAAATCCTCAAATACATGTAGGTCACCGAGTTCACTTTTAAATCCCAAACAATTAACAAAACATTTGTTGAAAAATCGCAGTTTACCTGTAAATATATGGTCTTTACCTTCCTCAAACTTCCAGATACACATGTCACATGTATAGTGTATTATAGCACACGCCTCTACATACCAGCAAGAACATAGGCACCTACCCATAAAGGAAATGACCACTCGATCCAATAACAGAATTCAAAGCCCACTTTCCTCCATGTCGGCCGACCGTACAAGGCAACGTTCCTCACCTTGTCCCCAATGCAGGAAAAACAGGATGATACATTACATTATTGATTCTGGAGAATTGATTTTTTCTGAGCTCGCTGTGAACTCAAGTCAAGCATTATTCTTCCCCTTCTGAGACGAAATTCAATTTGGGGTGTACACATTTCATTCAGTCACTTATACTTGACCCATAACCGTAATAATGCATTGATATCGTGGCAAATGTCGGACGTGATCCTGGGGCTGCCGGGCAAATTGTGTCGTTTGATCTAATAAAATCTTTACCTGGTAAATGCCCTGGTTTCCTGAAGTAATTGCCTGTTTGAAGCATCGGATCATGATCATAGGAAAGGTGTTATGAACTGACCACTCCACTGTTGTAGCAGTTCTAATTTACGCCTGCATTTTAACCTGTAATATGATACAGAATTTAGCCCACACATCAAAGCCTCGCTTCATTGGGATTCACAAGATTGCCTGATCTAGCGTATACACCTACACCTGGAAATTCACCCACGGGGACATCACAGTTCCCTTGTGATATCCCTTGCTTCTGACATCTCTTTATTTCTTGTTTTTCTTTTTCCTCTTTTATGCAAATCAGCAATATATGATTCTGAACAAGAAGGGCTTATGAAAGGTTTAGTGCTAAGGGATGGGTAGCTGCAAAAATCTCTTAGACAACCTTTTACCCCTTTTCACTTTGCTTAATTTTTGGTTAGCTAGTTTATTTCTTTTAAAGCGAGGCTTTGATGTGTGGGCTACTTTGTCTTTTCATTAAAATCTATCCAAGTATGTTGGTACAGTGACCAATTATGTACAGGGTTATAATTTGCCTTAAATTGACCCTACATGAACCTAGTTTACCTTTGACCTCACATGTATGGAGGTCACAGGAGCAGCTCTACCCAAGGCTCATTATGTCCAAGTCACTCAGAAAACTAACAAAGCATGTGAAAAACAGCAACCAATTCTAGCCTAGGGTTAACAAGTTGATCACAACACCACGTACGCACACATGCATGCACACACACACACACAGCCACACACATATACATCCAATCCTTGTTTAGGATGGACAAGTAAATGACACACCACCACAAGCCTCTTAAAGGCACTCTCAGTGATTTGCCTGACTAAAATCAG
>JAMKCH010042597.1:0-13086 GCA_023653785.1 Ophioderma brevispina | reverse complement strand
ACCTCAAAATGACACCTTACGCTCCACCAGAAACCAGACTGAAACAACTGCCCTAGCCCCTAGCATGGTCAAGGGACTTTGGTCTGGGGGGCAACCCTGCTCATCTTATGGGAATATCAGGTATTTTTTTTTTTGAACTGGTAAGGTGTGAAACATTTCTGTGCTGTCATGTAAATCCATGCTTTTCGTGTGAGCAGAATTTTTAAGTTTATATACTGAACATGTTTACTTTGTCTACAGGTGTGCAAAAGAAAGATCAAATTAAAAAACTCCATCCCCAAAAAACTCATACCTTGACATGGGCCAGAAATCAATCTGACAAAATTTAATGCCTGATGGTATTATGGCATCTGGTAATTGTGTACGCTAACCGCAAGGCAGGTTTCACACTAAAGATTTCAGATCAGTGGATCCAACCTCTTCTAATGGCCGTCCTCAGGCCAGGTTTAAAGAAAATCCTGTTTGGGTTGCAAACTAAAACCAGTTGCAGGGAATCCTGAAATTGACTCAAGTGTAGCCCAACATTTGGTGAATGGGGGGTGAGCTAAATTACAGCATAGCCCATTTTGTTAACCCTAACTTGACGGACCTGGCCAGGGCTGAACAAATGCAATACAGTTCCCAGGAGGCAATCACATTTCCCACAATTTTGTTTTGTATTTGTTTATCAAAGTCAAAATTTCCCTCCAAAATCCATCAATTCCCAAAGGAGCTTCTAGATTCCCAACCTTTTCCTCACCATGTCGAAGGCACTCTAGCAATCATAGATTAATTTTGATGCTATCAGTGCCTTCCGGTGGGCCTTTAGTGAAAAGAAGAATAAACCTGGGTGCAATTTTATCAGCTGAAACCTTGCAGAACATCCCGGGTCTTGCCTTCACTCAACTCACTCTAGTACCAGAGTCCTCTAGTGTGATGCGGGAACCCGCCTTTACTGTAGGTTAAATTGATCCAGATCAAGAAATCTAAATTTGTTTGAGTTGCCTTTCCCATGCCTGTGTGACCTATTTTTCATATTGACTTTCCATCCCTCATTTAAGAACAGGATTATTTGGGTTTAACAGATGACTTAGAGGCAAGGAATGGCATGGTTGCCTTTGCTGCCACTGGGCATTTGGTTTTTTGTCAAGTTTAGGTGTTTAATAACACCTCGTTCATCTGATATGTGACCCGTACCATGATTTCATATGGTGAAAAATTCCATGAGGCACAGAACGTCTGTTATCAGGTTATTGTGACGATATGTTACGACTTGAAATGCACTACAGTGCATTTCCATCCATATGAAATGTATTCAGTGGCAGATGAGGAGTAAATGACTGGATGTCCTTCATATAATCCGTTTGGCACGTGCGATTTGATTCTTTCATTTCCCCGGTAGAGCTAAAAAGGTTTGACCCCCTCCTCCGACTAAATTTGATAGGCCAAAACGTCCAGGGGGACGAAAATGTATCAACGCGAATCGACTATAATTAATTAATGTGCTTTTTTTTGTAATTAAGGTACATTTCAAGATTTTTGCATACTGCAGACCAGTAAACACAGGCAGAACTATTCCAGCTCCATTGATTTATGCGTAAAAGTATTCCGTCTTTGCGCAGGGCGTCTTTCTGTCATATTCGATCATACGCAGGCAATTATGCACAGCACACATTTATTTTGCCCTGTCTCCCCGTGTTGCATATATCTATTCTTTATGAGTACACCATAAGACAAAAAGATGCCTATCCCATTTGGTATTCTGATCAAAGTTATAGTTCTAGTTTTGTTTTATTTTAATTACTCATTTTTTGAAGTACCTTTCAATTATTGTATTTTCATTTTCATATTTTTGTAAATGATCTAAGTGTGTGTATTACACTGCTAATTATCCTTCTTATTAGCACCGACTATAGTCCGCCGTCATATTCTGAAACAAATGGCACGCGCGCTCTGTTGAATTTGCGGCTTCAATTTCCATTTCTGATGTATTTTGTGTCGCCTGCCTTGAGGCAGGACAACACATAGGGAATCACTTTTGTCCCCTTAGTCTGTTGGTGATGTCCGGTTGTGTTGTGAAAAAGGGTTAACATTTTGCTTGTACTATCCACTACTTTGATGGATTTAACCAAACTCAGTCATAGAGCAACATGGGATCCCGCATTTGCTGATGAGGTCCAAAGGTCACATACCAAGGTCAAGGTCCATTTGAGGTCACGTTTTAATATAGGCTAAATGTAAAATTGACCTAAATTGAAAAGTGAAGTTCAATTGGAACCAAACTTTAACCATAGGTGCAACATTGAATCCCTTATATTTTAATTATGTCACAGGTCACATCTAAGGTTAAAGGTCATTGAGGTAAGTTGTTAAATAGTTAAATGTAAAATTAACCTAAATTTGAAAATTTTGAAGTTCAATATATTAGAACCAACTTGAATCCTAGTGCACCATTGGGTCCCTCATTTGTTAATGAGTCAAAGGTCATACGGGTGCCAAGTCAAGGTCAAATGAGACCTATCTTACAAACGGCGACGGCGGCGACACATGCGGTCCGAGGACCGATGTATTTTTTAATAAATGTTTGTAATAATGGTGGATTTTTTCAATCTTGTATCATACCCTGTATTGGCTAATGCAGAGACACCAAAAAAACTTATCAGGGACAAAAACAATGCACCTTTGAGGCAGCAGCTTAATCACGGCATGGTTACAATGTCCAAACAGCTAACCAAATCCACACGCACGAATGCACGCACGCACACACACACCCACAATGGGACTGAGAGCTTCTGGTTCAGTTGCCCAGATTCAAATTGACCATGAGGAGTCATGGTAATTCTGAGTTTAGTCAATATCAGCTATATACAAATCAAATCCAGAATTGAGTACCTAGAATAATTCCAGTAAGTAGCCACACCCCAAATGTTTTTTTGAACCAGGGCTTCTTGGGTCCAAACACAAGCTCGCCTAGATCACACCCACTCTCCAGTAAACCTTTATTATTTATTCGCATGTAAACATGCGAAATATATTGTGCTCGTGCTGTAAGTTTCCTTCTTCTTCTTCTTCTTCTTCCTTCTCCTCTCCTTCTAAAGACGCACAACGAACACCCATAACTCAAGATCCATAGCAGCCTCGGGGCCCACACCTGGTAGGATGATAGCCCTGTGCCCCTGATGTGCCTTTCGGTATCTCGAACGCCCCCAGAGGTCCAAAGGTACAAGGGCTACAGGGGGCCAACCAAATGTTAAAAACAGGGACAACTATAACACAAGAACCCAGAGCAGCAGCCTCAGAGCACCAATTTTACAGGCTTGTAGCCCTTGGACCCTGGATGTGACTTTTGGGATCTCGATCCAGAGGACGAAGTTAAAGGGCTAGGGGGGGCCAACGTTAAAATGTAGGGGGCACCCATAACTCAAGAACCACAACAGCCTCAGGGTTTTCAAATTCTTGCAGGCTTTTTTGGGATAGCCCTTAGACCCCTGTTGTGCCTTTTGGGAATCTCAATCCCAGAGGTCGAAGTTCAAGGGCTAACAGGGGGCCAAACGTTAAAATGTAGGGGGCCACCCATAATTCAACCACAGCAGCCTCAGGGCGCAAATTTGGCCAGGCTTATAGCCCTCGGACCCCTGATGTGCCTTTTTTGGTATCTCGATCCCACAGGTCAAAGTTCAGGGGCTACGGTGGGGCCAAACTTTACAAATGAAGGGGGCCACCCCATAACACAAGAACCACAACAGCCTCATGGTTCAAATCTTGCAGTCTGATAGCCCCTTGACCCCTGATGTGCGTTTTGGGTATCGTCGATCCAGATGTTAAAGTTCAAGGGCCACAGGGGGCCCAAACGTTAAAATGTAGGGGGCCACCCATAACTCAAAACCACCACCACATCCTTCAAGCCCAAACTTGGTATATCTGAAAGCCCCTGGGGGGCCCCTTATGCGACTTTTGGGAATCTTCGACACAGAGATCTAAGGTCACATGCTCCCATGTCACATTCGAATAATACCCGTGTTTTGCTAAACACACTGTGGCGTCTATTTTCTTCTTCTTCTTAAGCCGCTTACCACAAACACTCATACTCAAACCATAGCAGCCTTGGGTGCTAAACCCTGGTAGGCTGATAGCCCACTGGCCCCTGATGTGCCTTTTGGGTAATCCCGACCCCCATAGGTCAAATTTTCATAGGGCTAATGGGGGCCAAATGTTTAAAATCAGGGACACCTATACACAAGAACCACGCAAGCCCTCAGAGCCCAAATTTTACCGGCTGATAGCCCTTGGACCCCGATGTGCCTTTTGGTATCTCGGTCCCAGAGGTCAAGTCAAGGGCTACAGGGGGGCAAACGTTAAAATGTAAGGGGCCACCCATAACACTCTAGAACGAAAGCAGTCTCATGGCTCAAATCTTGCAGGCTGATAACCCTTGGGTCCCTGATGTACATGGGTATCTCGATCCCAGAAGTTAAAGTTCAAGGGATACAGGGGAAGCCAAATGCTACATGTAGGGCCATTCATAACTCAATAACCACCGCAGCCTAGAGGCCCAAACTGGTATAAAAACCGATAGCCGCTGGGCCCCTGATGCGCCTTTTGGGAATCTCGACCACAGAGATCTAAGGTCCAATGCGCCATGTCACATGCGAATATACCCGAGTTTGCTAAACACAACTGTGGCGTCTAGTGTTTAGTTTCTTCTCATGTTGTTAGATTTCCTTTTTTTCTTAAGACGCTTACAATGGACACTCATTAACTCAAGAACCATACAGTGCTCAGGGGCCCACTTAATAGGTTGATAGCCCCTGGGCCCCAGATGTGCCTTTTGGGTTAGTCTCGACCCCAAGGTCAAAAGGTCAAGGGCTATCAGGGGGCCCAATGTTAGAATCTCAAGGCACTATAACTCAAGAACCGCGCAGCATCAGGCCCCCCAAATGTTCAGCCTTATAGACCTTAGTACTCTGATGTTGTGCATTTTGATATCTCAGATCCCAGTGGTCAAAGATTTCAAGGGCAAAAGGGGGCAAAACGTTGAAAATGTAGGGCCATATCGATAAACTCAAGAACCAGAGGCAGTCTCAGAGTACCCAAATATTGGGTGAACTGATAGCCCCTGGGCCTGTGATGTGACTTTGGGAATCTCGATCCCAGAGGCCAAAGTTCAAGGGATACAGGGGCCAAATGTTAAAATGTAGGGGGCCCGCCCATAAGTCAAGAACAAAAGTAGCCTCAGAGCCAAACTTGGCGGGCTTATACCACCTGAGGCCCTGATGTGCATTTTGGGTATCTCGACCACAGAGATCTAAGGTCCACGGTCCACATGCTCCATGGCACATGCGAATATACCCGGTTGCTAAACAAAACTGTGGCGTCTAGTGATTTTTATTTTACGTTTTAAAATGATTTTGATTCCATGAATGTCGCATAAAATCCCATATTATTAGCCCATGCTCCCTTCAATGTTAGCCTATAAGGAAGAAATTAAAGGTATTTATTAGCATGAATCTATCAGCAACATTAGAATAATCCCTAAATAAGCTGTCAAGAGTTTTCATGGTCATTGGTGCTTGGTGTGTTCCTTCTTGACGGAAGAAAACACCATTTTCATGCTTGATTTTCATAGCAGTAGATGATTTAAGGAAGCCGCCAATGTTTGTTATTTACGCTCTCATTCTGCTACAAGCTGTGAACTTAGCTCGTATCCTTTGTGTGCTCACCGAAGTTGTCACGGCTGAGGCTTGTTGCAGACTGGCTAAAGTCACATGATATATTTTCACTGGGCTTCTGTTTCGGTATTGCATGTGGCATTGTAAATAGCTGTAAATATAGCACAGGGAATAAAGATGGCAGCTTCCATGATTGCTATACAGTCATGTACATTTGTTGGAATAAATCTCAGGGCTAGAATTTGGCAAGAGTCTGAGAGTCCACTCTCGCAGACTCCCCAAACAAATCCATGAGAATCCAGTTAGATTCTTGTAAACTGCCAAAAGGTTCGCACGAATGAATAGAGAGAATCCACAGATTCTCATGAACTCC
The DNA here is from genome assembly GCA_023653785.1 of Ophioderma brevispina. Lineage (NCBI taxonomy): Eukaryota > Metazoa > Echinodermata > Ophiuroidea > Amphilepidida > Ophiodermatidae > Ophioderma > Ophioderma brevispina. The sequence continues at coordinate 7,065 of JAMKCH010042597.1, read as the reverse complement.
CCCTATGAAATCAAATTAACTCTCGTAGCTCTTAACGAATCTAAAACCCGGCCCTAAAGTCTGAATTTTTGCAAAGGAATACCCCATTGGACCATGAAGCCATCTGGTGTGACCTTTTTAGGGATATTTCATTATGTGCCGGTTAGATTTCAATGCCAACTGCAAACAAAATTTTTGATTGCTTTGTGCCATCAGTCGTCCATTTTTTGCCCTGAGGCACCAAAAGTAAGACTTGTCACACTTGTCCTCGAACATCGATGATTAGCTAACAGCGACCACAAATATTTATCTGCTAACAGTGACGGCCCGTCCACAATACAACCCGCTCGTTAGGTAGCTAACATTGATGTTAGCAACCGGAAGTCAGGCATGACGCGTGAACCCTTACTAGTGTGACGCGGCGTGAAACTGGTTGTTTCCAATTTGTAAACAACCCAAAAGCAAAATTGCGGTCGGACGAGATAGAAAACACTTTCAGCTGACACTACTGATGAAAACACAATGGCCTGTTGATGCGAATCAAATACCCTGGAAGTTGAAGCACGAATGTCATCAATATTTCATGCCTAACAGCGGTTCATGGTTTATCGGCCATAAAGGCCAAAGATTGGTTGCTGTTAGTGCGCTAACCATAGGTTTCTTATGGTTAGTAAACCACTAGTTTTTTTTCAATGGCTAGCTTAGCAGTCACTACACGGAAACAAACACGAACTAACACAATGTTAGGTTAAAACAGTGGACTAAACATGACCGTGTGAACTTGCCTAATGTGGAGGGTTATTGTAATGATGGATGGTTAATAGTTGTGCAGTTGTCAACATGGGTGGGAGGGGGGTTGTGTCACTCCACAACATGTTTTTGGCCCCACATCATGCCATGAACGGTTGTTGTAATGAAATCGGGTCAGTTGGCTGTCCTACATGGGTGAGCAGCATCCACTCCAATCTATCATCCTAACCAAATAGCCATGAAGTTCAAACTTGGTGTGGCGATAAAACATGATAAGGTCTATAGTCAGAGACAGATAAGGAATAATTGTTCACGACAATTTTTATGTACAGAACAATTCTGCTGGAATTATAATCTGTGAATACAGTCAAACTTATTAAAAAAGGTAAGGTTACTTACATTAATTATTGTATATTTTGGTTTGAACTACTCCTCCCATAACTACACATTCACACCAATCATGATTATGCTGCTCTATTCTTGTATATGAGTTCGGTCAAAACTTCTAGTCTACATTGTAAATTATATTGAAATGCCGATGCCAGCATTACCTGTTTTTGGATGCTGTTTTATTAGATTGGTTCCAACCTGTATTTAGAGCATAATTTGTCAATAATGCGACAACATGGAATTGATTGAGACAAGAAAGTAATTAGAGCTTCTCAAAAGATACCACAAAATAGCCATCACTTGAATACAAATCACTTTGATTGTCAGATGCTGCTAACACTTAATTATGGATCGCGTCCTCTGCAAACCCATAATAGAAGCATTAATAGCCGCAACAGGAATATAAGCAAACATGCAAAACGTGCATCAAACGCAACATGGAGTGCTTTACTGACTTTTTGCACTAGTGGGGGAAACAAAATGTCATGTCAAACCGGCCTGCCCATTTATATTTTGATTTGATTCAATCCTAAGTCTCTCTCTCTCCATACACACTCATATCAACATATTTGGTAAATTTCTAAACAAATTGCCAAACACATGCACACACATGAGCACATGCATGCATATGCACACACACAAATCATATTCACACAAATGCAGCACACACATCACACACACACACACAACCACAACCCATAGGCGAAGAGTTTCTCTTTTTTCTCCCCCTCTCCTCTCCTCTCTCTTTCTTTCCCGCTCATCAGATAACACTTTTTTCTTGTTTTCTCTCACTCTTTCCCATTTGTCACTTTTAATATAAAATTTTTTCACTTATTCTCTGTTGAATTTATTTCTTTTATATCGTGTGCTCCCTTTGGGGGGTCCTTTCTTACTTTCACAACTCTTACCATTTTGCTGTCTTTCTCACTTCCGTTTAATTATGCAGTACTGTACAGTACACAAACAATGTTAAATGTTTTTTTGTTAGATTAAAAACGATAGCATTTCACCAAGTGTTATAGACCTGGTGAGCATCTTTAAATTCCATTTCGCAGGTGAAGTTTGCAATGATTGGTAGATTGTTGGCAGTACATGACCATCCCGCTATCATGATGTGGTTTCAATTTTTCAAACGCATAACTGTAAAACATATGGCCTGTAGATTTTATAGGACATGCTCTAAAAGTTAAATATTTTCCCTATTTTGGTCAGTATGTTACTGTACCCATTGGCCCCCCCCCCCCCCCCCCCAAACACAATATTCAAAGTAGACCAACAGTACATAATAAATTAGTTTTTGTGTGTAAATCTGTTTTGAAGTCATCAAAGGAGGATTTTGTGATGTACAGCCTCCTCCTCCACCCGACTTACTTTCAAACAGTTGAGATTTGTTTTTATTTTGAGCCGTGGGCCTAAGTCTAAGTCATTTCTTCCTAATCTGTGTATGCAAATTTTGAGTAGTCGGAAGAAATGCGGATTGTTATTTCTGTCCGTATTTCAACACGAGGCCAACGGGCACTGTGATATAACATTGCATATATACCACTCCTTTGCAAAATAACTGAAATCTTGGAAATATCTTTTCTTGTTAGATATCAATGAAACCATAAACAAAACATGCGGTGCTAGGATCACGAAATTGCACCTTCAATATAATCACCGGAAATAAAAATCTCCAGAGGATAAATAAATTTTGAACTATTTATTGCTAAAGGATGGGCTTTTTTCCAATTCATAAAATTTCTTCCTCAAAATATAAGTATTCGACGGATTGTCATAACAAACATGATGTGATCAAACACACTGAGTTGGAAGTAGGGGATTTCATACACTAGCTCAAAATATGTCAATGTTTCCTATAGATGTAATCCCTAATTTCAACACTCTGGCTCATAATTTCTTGGGCATCCAATTTCTTGCCAAAACAGTGCACCGTTGGATGGCCTGTAGGTGCAGTTTCACACAGGAGATTCGCATGTTATATCCAAGAAATGAGCCGGAGTATAGACATCTCAATGTGAATAAATGTTTTAACAAAAGGTTGACCTAGAGGCTTTCAAAGTAGAGCCCAGATCTAGGCCTATTTAAACCAGACACTTTTTTGAGCTGAAAACTTAGCAAATTGTTAAGAAGCTGTTTTTTGACAGAATAAACTGTCAACAAATTATTTACAAACATGTCTAAGTACGGTATTAATATTTTTTATTCAGAGAAATAATTTTTAAATTGTTTACGTACATGCAAGTTAAAATTTTTCACCTTTATGCACTAGTCTCCTGATATTCCACCATGTTTTCATCTGAATTTCTACACTATTCTCACTATGGACTAGTGAAATCTCATATCCCCCCTGGCACGTTCATAGCTTTCATATCAACCAATGTATTACAAAATACAACCCCCTCCTGGATTTTGGGTATAGTTGATACCCCCGACACACAAGGTCGCTCATGAAAATATATGTTTACAAGTACAACCATTAACGTGTCCTTGGTGGATGTCATATTGTAAACTCATGTCTGATCAGCTGCAGACATTAAAATAAAGTGGCGTAAACAATGTTTGAACTCTGCTGGGGTTTGCGCGTTATAGTACATAAAGTAAAATGTGTGCGCAAATTGGGAGATTGAGGAAAATGCAAGATTTGCTTGCCACTCTTTAGCAGGTATTAGATCTAATTAGCACCCCTCTCCTAAGTTCCCCCTACACTACAGGATGTTACAAGGCCTATTGCCCCTTTTGAATACCGTGGTGCAAAAAAAAAAAAATAGGATTGGTGCTATATGATGAGTTCTGATTCAAATAAAAGCTCGAACATGTCTATGAATCCCAAAAGAAGGATTTTGTAATTAGAATAATTATATCTGAGATCCCGATAGAATTCCACAACACTCTGGAAACGTGGGATAGGTTCCTGCGTCCAATCCAGGTGAAATTGTCGGGAAATAGTGCCATGTATGTGTCTACGCTCAGCCATAGTTGTTCGTGTTTGGTTCATGAAGTCAAGTTAGAGGTCATTTTTCCCGTAGGTGGGCAACTATTTTCATAATGGATGGCAGAAATTTGGTATTTCTACTCTGCCATTAAATTACAATGGGGGATCCCAATTCTCATTACAAAATCACCGTCTTTTATGAAACATATGCAGATTTCGAGCCAACCATTTGCAGGTATGTTTACTAGACAATTAACCAACACAACTGTGCCAAAATCTCAATTTGTAAAAGTGAGGGTGCTTTTCAAAAAAATTGCTGTTTGCTTTAAATCGCCTGGGGTGCTAATTAAGGTCGAATACACCCATTTTGCCGGTGCTTCTCTGCCAACAAGATCTACCATTACTAATGCTAGTTTAATTAATATTGCAAACTGGCCACTTGCATATTGTAGAGTGAGAAAAGGCACATCAAGTAGGACTAAAGAAAAAACTGGTGATTTATAAACGAAAATGACTTTGTAATTTTTGTTTTATTTCTTAGAGTGTGATAATCAATTCCATGAAAATGCTGTTTTATTTTCTTGTCCATTTTGTAAAAGTTTACACAGAAAACCAACCACACGATCATTTTGATGTCATTGCATGGTACATGTACATTTAAAATATTCTTAATATCTCCCATGAATACTCTCCTTAATTTGATTATGGAGACTTTTAGGAGAACACTACCTCTTTTTCAAAGACAGTTGTCTGTAATTGATGTGAGGCTGACTTCTGATTATTTCGTGCTTGCCATATGACTCATCTACATGCAGATTTTACCTAGTTTGGATCCAGGTCTCATAAAATTATATTTTCAAGGGCTGCATTTTTAAGCGTCAGTGAGCACGAAACACCAAGGGCAACTAATGTGAGGAATACTCATTTTAAAAATTTGGGCATCATGCATCATTTTGAGGCCTGTTTTAGATCTACCTCAATACACTGTTGAAAGTTATTTTTGATTTGTGTTTTGTATTTTTGCCACAAATGTAGATTTCAAATTCGGAAAAAGCATGTAGTTTTCACCACCAATTTGGAATTATGAGCCCTTAAAATGTCAATTTTCCATTTTGATATTTTTGGGCTCAGAATCTCCAAGAATTATAATAAGATAGCCACTACAAAAACGGCAAATAGTAATGATTATACAGAGATATCACTTTTCCGGAATTTACAGATTTCCAGTTTGGCCTAAATCAACATTTCGGAGTATAAAAAAGTTTGTTGTTAAGGTGCTTGTGTCCGATTTTTGTTATCGGTTCTCTACTCGATATGGAGCCTGACACTAGTATACGCTGACCATCAGTTACCGTGGGAAACAAACTTGCAGTTTTGATGCTCTAGACGCGAAATTGCATAGTTGTAACTGCCTTATAACTTACGCTGCTAATTGATGGTTAATCCATAAAACTGTAGTTTTTTACTAGATCTTGAGAAAGAAATGGTTGGAAAGTCTGAAATTTTAGGACGACTGAGAAAAATCGGCCTTTATCTGATATCAAAATTGATACTTACTTCGGTGGTGAATCAGGGGGGGGGTCCAAATACGATCGGAACAAGCACCTTTAAATTGAAAGAAATCTAAAGTGTTCACACGTATTTAGGGGGGAGGAAGATTGAGGATTAATTTAACCGAAAAGAAAGGAGGGGTAACGAAGAAAAGAAATGGCGTAGGTGGTGTGATATTGGTTTGAAAACGGGAGGGCGGGTAGTACAATCAAAAATTGGAAATGTCTAAAATCCCCACCCGCCCCCCCCCCCCCACCCCACCCACCCACCCCCCCCCCACCCACACAACATCCAATCACCTTAACATGCTTATTTTCGCCCTGATACCATAATTCAAACCAACAAGAAGGAGGGAGGAGGGGGGGGGGTCAAAACCCCCAGGCCCACAAACCTACCGAGGTCAAAGATCCATACTAATTAAACGATTCAACACTGTGCACAACAGCAATTATGATACGGATTACAACAGTCCCGGCCATTAAATCATGATGATTTAGGTAGGCTTAACTCATTTTCTTAAATTGTTTTATAAAAAAATCGTAGGGGGGGATTTTTAGAGCAGGGGAGTTTATAGGAACAACACGGTAATAAAAGTTGATAATGTTATTAAAATAGAAATAAACACACCCAAAAAAAAGTAAAAATTAAAAAACTTAAAAAACTTTAATTAAATTGGGTCATCTCCCTCAACATTTGCAGCTCAAAAAAGAACTTACAGGTATCTTCCACAAAATTCCACATGGAAATTATTCCTTTTTTGTGATGCAAATGCAATTATCATAAAACTCTTATGACCTTGAGACTGCGCAAATAATGAACAATTTACCCAAAACAGAAGCATAAACTCTTGACTTTCATGCATGCCCACTGCTGAATTTAAGATGGTACTAGTCATAAAATACAAAACAAACCGAGTTTAGCTGTAGTTAAATTTCAAACCAGGCGAGTTCATTCAATTTCATTTCTATGTAAGTTAGAACACGTGTAAAATATATTATGTCGCAAATATCAAATCTTTATGTAAAAAAATGGAATCAATAGCCTTTCAGGGATTGAGGAAAATAAAACCATAAGGTGGTGGATACATTTTGTAGTTTGTATTTCTGCCCCTGAATACAGATTTAGTGAAAGCTTGTTTCTTCTGTCTTTGGCCCTCTGCGCATTTATCTCAATGAAAATGGACGCTCGTGTATACGGTTCATGACAGGTGTTCGTTTAGCCCACCTCCAGTTTTCGGGGCTTATAATTCGCCAAAAGCCGGACTTTGTTTCAGCTTTTAATCTGACTATCCATATATAATTTATGCATCAAATTTATTTCTTTGAGTAAAAATAGACGCCATCAGTTACTTTCTGATGGGTCTCACGGTTTTTGTACTTGATTATCCCCACACAAGACTTGCTGTGACTACAGAAACCGTTCACGTGGCAGTAACAAACATCGACATATTGTTTTGTCAC
>JAMKCH010042596.1:0-46640 GCA_023653785.1 Ophioderma brevispina | reverse complement strand
TGGTCAAACTAATAATTTCTAAAGAAAAGTGGACACTTTGTATGGTTCGCAGTAGGTTTCTGAATGGTTCCCATTTTTTCTCTCGGTTCCTTTTGTACATGTTGTCGCAACATTGCTTGGAACACATATCGCCATTTTTATCTAAATGTGGACACATAATATTGTTTTAAACAAAAGTGGACACGTCCCGAGGTTTCTTGAAGGTTTTTGAATGGTTCCATGTTTTTTCGGCTCCTTTGTGTTTCAACGGTTGAGTGACCATTTCTGGCCAGAATAGTCCAAAATAATACTTTTTAACAAAATTGGCAATTTTTGTCCAAAATGGTCAAAATAGGAGGGTCAAAATAATGATTTTTAACAAAGTGGACACTTTGGAAGTTTCCCGAAAGGTTTTTTGGATGGTTCCCGGTGTTTTTTTGGCCTGCTTTGTGTTTCATGGTTGATGACCACAAAATGTAGGGTATTTTACTTCCCAGGTTTCTTTAAAAACAAGTATTAAAAAAAAACTGTGTCGGTCGCCACGTGAACACGCAATCGTACGCGGTCCGGTGTTCCCAAATATCCTGCTTCTAAAATTGAAAAAAGTTTGCGCAGCGGTTGAAAATTCGCAGAGACTGAAATATTACCAAAAGGCATTGTTGGAAAAGGGATGCTGCCCGTAACGATGCGTGTTAACTTTTCCGGTTTGCGACATCAGTACCCGACAAAAACGTTCAATTTTCTCGCTAGTTCTATAGGTTCAGACCAATTACGATACATATCCAAAACACAACATAGAACCCCTTCGTTTTCCGGAGATATTTTGAGTTTTATTTTCATTTACATGCATTCGCTCTGACGGACTGATAACGTTAAGTGACAGGAGGATATTTTTTAGGACCGAATTTCCCTCAAATTTGCCACTGGATCGGTTGTAGACCACCTACCAGAACGTTTCGAAGGCTTATTGACAAACAGGTGTGCAAAAAGAAAACCGCAAACTTGTTTTGAACTTGCCTGCTGCCGTGATCGTTTCCCATAAAAACCGTGCTTTGACTTTCTGTCGTACCGACAGAAAGTACTAAATTATCAGCTATTACTAAAGACGGCGTATTCGCTTATTCCCTGTCACGGATGTGATCTAATACTTGGTAAGCATTCCAATATGTAAACCGGGTTCGAGAAAAATTGGGGGCGCTTCTTCTGGAATCTCCTCATGTCTCTTCATCTCCTCCCGCAGTACTAATTTAGATAATATCTTTCGAAGTCTGGGACACATCAGACTACACACTTTCCGGACCGCGTAACACAATGCCTTTCGGTATATTCCCAGTCTTGAGAATTTCAAACGCTGGTTTCAATTTACGCAAACATTTTTTTTCAAGTTGAGAAAAAATGATATAGTACTTACCGGACCGCCGTAGGTCGTTAATTGATACAACCGGATCTTCCCCAGCGGCCATTTTACAGAGGGCAAAACATTGGGAGTTCACCGTACTGAGTCAAAAGAAAAATTCTTAATATATATAGAAAACTGATGCCCCGTCATGTGCCACTGCGGCCTCCTGCACTGGGCCCCCTGACCCCCGCCCCCTGGGGCTCCTTGGGCCCCCTAGCCACTTGGCCCTTTCCACGCAGTACCCATGCTTCCTGAGCCCTCCCCCTTCCCTTACCTCCTTCCGGGGCACTTTTCATATATGAAGTGACGGGGGAGGGCGGATTGGACTTTCAAAGAGGGGGGCATTCGCTGAGGTAGGGTAAAAAGGGGTCATTGGTGAGGATGATGCCAAAACTGGGGGTCAATCCCTGAGCCTCTCACATTTTGTGAAATAAGGGGCGGTTATTCTCGGGCAAATTCTAACCATTCAACCAGTTTATATTGTTATAAATTTAAAATAAGGGGCCTTTCTGTGAGAGCCATGAAATAGAAATAAGGGTTCTTCAGTGACATTTGGATTAAAATGGGAGGCAAATGAGAGTAAAAAATGGGGGTTTTCAGTGACAGGTTAAAAGGGGATCGTTCAGTGACAGCAAAGTTTTAAAAAAGGCGGTCAATAGTGTCGCACATCCCCGTCACCTATTTTTAGGAGTGCGTCCCTTCCATCCCTTCCCCTTTCCTTCCCTCCTTCTCTTTCTTATTTTATTTATCATAATATAAAGGGAAGTTGGGATTTATTCCTTCCTCATCCATTCTTTCTTTTTCATTCATTAATTTATATATTAAACCAAATACACATTTATCTTATGTTAGATTATGGTCTGCATAATTTATTTACTGCATTTATTTATTTATATTTCATATTTCCTCAGTTGTTTCGTTATTTTTTTTCGGAAATTTTTCCTTATTGGTTCATTGATGATCTGTTTTGAATATAACAAAAGTTCTTTGTTTCCCTTCTTTTGAGTAAAATCTTAGTAACGTTACTAGTGACCATTGAAAGTAGTGCAGTGAGACAGCGCTTTTAGCCCTTCTTATTTTGCGGGACAATAATGTTTCACTTTTGACATCGCCACGCCACCCGCAGTAACAATTTAAATATGTTTTCGCAGGCTGTGACATAGAGCTTACACCGTGGGAAAATTGCCAAGCAATAGTTCTCGCAACGCAGAACCCACAGGGATTCTGAAGTGGGGGGGGGGGGGGGTAGGGGGGGGTGAATCCGCGCCAAATACATCAAGCCTTTGATGGTAGGCCGTTCTGACTAAAACATGTTTTTGTTATTAGGGATGAGCGCCGAGATGCTTTATAAGGCTTTAATGGTGTTTTGCTTGTAGCGGGTGTCTCGAAACATCAGACCTCGAAACAACAGACCTCAGACCTCTCGAAACATCAGACCCGGCAGTAAATTCACTTCCGGGTCTGTTTTTTCTAGGTCTGATGTTTCGAGTCTGATGTTTCTAGACACCCGGGGGGGATGTCTAGAAACAGCAGCCCTCGAAACAACAACCTCAGACCCGGAAGTGGTTTTTTTTTGCCGAAGTCAACATTTTAACTTCCGGGTCTGATTTTCTAGGTCTGAGGTTTCCTAGACAAAGACACCCGGGGGGATGCTAGAAACATCAGACCTAGAACATCAACATCATCACAAACACACCCCTTGGGTGTCTCGAACATCACCATTCGAAACAACAACATCATACCTCGAACCTCAGACCCTGAGGATTCACTTCCGGTCTGAGTATTCGAGTCTGATGTTTCTAGAAACCCGGGGGGGATGTCTCGAAACATCAGACCCGAAACAACAGACCTCGAGACCCGGAAGTTGTTTTTTTTGCCGAAGTCAACATTTTACTTCCGGGTCTGATGTTTCTAGGTCTGATGTTTCTAGACCCCCGGGGGGGGATGTCTAGAAACCATCAGCCTAGAAACATCAGACAATCAGACCCGGAAGTGAAGTTGACTTCCGTGTCTGATTTTTCTAGGTCTGATGTTTCTTACAACCCCGGGGGGGATGGTCTGAAACATCAGACCTCGAAACATCAACCCCTCAGACCCGAAGACTTCAAAATTGAGGTAAATCTTATTTTCGTCTAATAGGCGGACACACTCTTTCCTTAAAACATGGGGATACTGGCCCTGGAATTGTTGACTAGTATTTTACCCCCCGCCCGTAGGTCCCAGAGAAGACGGAGGAGTTCCCCTACCACCCACGCCCCCAGCTCGGCGAGGGCACGGACCTTTCGATCCCAAGACCCGTCTGTTTGAGAAGGTTTTGTAAGTTAAAACAATGAAAAAAAGTAGATGAGAAACAAACTCCTGCTATTCTTCCAGGCGTGACAAGTGGGAGATTGCCCTGGACTTGGACCCCGACTTGGACCAATGGACGTGTCGTTGCTAAATCACACCATTTCCCTACTTGCTAATCCGCTCACCACATATCATTTTACTCAAACTCAGTTCCAGCAAGCCCGATTTCAGAAAAAGGTAGTTCCAAAAGTCCCCATTTTATAAATTTAACCTTACCTACCTAATCAGTTAATTTTTTTTTAATTAACTTGCATTTTTAAAATCGGTCATCTACTTATCTACTATTCATACAAACAAGTCTTGAAAACTAAATACTTACTCCAACTCCATAACCTCCCGCACCCACAACGTTTTGTAAAACGGTTGGCCATTAATTATGAGTTTACATCCCACTTGGTACTTCAAAATTGTTTCTACTAAACTTGCATGCATGGGAAAATGTGTCTTAGTAAGCGAAGTTGACAAAGGTTTTGCCCATAAAGGAGGACACCTCCTCCGCACCCCCGGCCATATCGTCCCTTTCTCTTTCGAACTGGTCGGACCCCTCATTAGCGGCAAAAAACAGGGCAACCTCCTCCCGTGTCACGGCACGGTGAGGATTTACTTGAATTTCAAAAAACAGACCAGAGGAAGGGGAAATGCTGACTTCGGGAAACATTTTGAACTTCGAAGTCAACTTGTTACTTCCGGGTCTGAAGTTTCTAGGTCTGATGTTTCTAGACATCACCCCACGGGTGTCTAGAAACATCAGAACTAGAAAAATCATTCAGACCCGGGAGTAAAATGTTGACTTCGGCAAAACAAAAAATCTACTTCCGGGTCTGAGGTATGTTGTTTTCGAGGTCTGATGTTTCCTAGAAATCCCCCCCGGGTGTCTAGAAACATCAGACCTAGAAACATCAGACCGGAAGTGAATTTACTTCGGGTCTGAGGTTGATGTTTCGAGGTCTGATGTTTTAGACATCACCCCCCGGGTGTCTAGAAACATCAGACCTCGAAACATCAGACCCGGAGTTAAAATGTTGACTTCGGCAAAAAAAAATCACTTCCGGTTGAGGTTGATTTGTTTCGATGGTTGATTAGATTGTTTCCTTAGACATCCCCCCCGGTGTCTAGAAACATTCAGGACCTCGAAACATCAGACCCGGAAGTGAAGCTTAACTTCCGGGTGGTCTGATGAGGTCGATGTTTCGAGGTCTGATGTTTATAGACATCCCCCCCAGGGTGTCTAGAAACATAAGTACCTCGAAACATCAGACCCGGAAGTAAAATGTTGACTTCGCAAAAAAAACTCACTTCCGGTCTGAGGTCTGATGGTTCTAGTCTGATGTTTCTAGACATCCCCCCCGGGTGTCTAGAAACATCAGACCTCGAAACACTAGACCCGGAATGAATTTACTTCCGGGTCTGAAAAAAAATGTTCGATGTCTGAGGTCTGTTGTTCGAGGTCCTGATTTTTCGGAGACACCCGCCTTGTATAACCCCTGGGTATCCACCGCCCACCCCACCCCAACCCACCACCACCCACCCCGTCCTGGGTTCCTTTTTAATTATGTGTTCTCGGGTGTTCTCGGGGTTCCTTGGGTTGTAGAAGCGCCCCCTGGTTTTGCGTCGTTTGCCCATGATGAATCATGGCAATCATTTTTGTGGGCATCTCCCAACACAACGCAGCCAAAACTGGGGCATAACCATATTCCCCTTATTTTTTGGGGATTTTATTACCGGAGTCTCTCCCTATCAGCTAGAAAGTTTCGGGACGGATCTAAATGTGTTTTGACCTCCCCCCCCCCCCTCCTTTTTTTGGAAAATCTTTTGGTGTAAATTTAAGCTTTTTCTTATATCTTTAACCAATTTTCGGCATTTTACTCTGACTCGACGCCCTAATGATTTTTCATTTTTCCTCTTTTGTCTGCTACGTCCGGGTTTTATGGTGGCCTCTCACAGCCATGATAGAAATAACTTCCAAATTTCGATAGTCTCAAAAATACACAAAACGTACAAAAACTGAATTTTTAACTACTTGTTCTCCAGGCAGACAATATAATATTATTAATCTTTCATGAGATGGCCAGCGCACACAATCTGGTTTGATAAAACCCCGTGTGCGCTTGGTCACTCGAACTGGCAACCTCCGTATTACTTCCGTAAACAAGGAGCGATAGATAATATCTATAGGTGTGGTCCCGACATTTTTGAAACAAAAACTGTTGCACCAAAATAATGGCAACAATTTAAAAATAAAAATCATTTTATTTTTTTCCAACTGTCGGGGGGGGTGAGGCACATCCCAATCCCTCGACCCACTCCGTAACACCCACAATCCAGTCTATAGAAAGTATATAGGGAGTGGTAATTATTTCGAATAATAGTAGCAAAATACACAAATAAAAATGTTAACTCTCCAAAAATGGCAAATTCGGGTTCAATGTTAATTTCCCCAACTTTTGAGGGGAAACACCGCTCAGACATCTGCAGGGCCGTACGAAGGGATTTATTTGAGGGGGGTGCGAACTTCGAAAAACCTTTTTTCGAAAAGAGTGGACTTTTTTGCTAAAGTGGACCCTAAAACCCTCCCTAAAATGTCCTTTTGGGACTGTTGTGACGATAATCACCAAAAAAGTGGACTTTTCTTGTCAAAAATTTCACCTCTAAATTTTAGACCTGTTTATCAAAAATTCAGCAAAAATGGACCTTTTCACCTTTGTGGAATTTGGGGGGTGCGACCGCCCCAAATTCCACAAAAAGTACGAGGGCCTGGATATCTGCACGCTAGCATGCCCACGTACACACCTAGATTCAGAAGTCTAGAAGTAGGGTAAGATGGAATTGATTCTAATAATAGTCGCAAAACACAAATCAGTTACCTAAAATTGTGCACCAATGGAACATTAGTGGTTCAATTTTAATTTTCCCTAATCATTATTTTGCCATTCTGGGACAGAAATGGCAATTTGGTTCAGGCAATGGTCATAAACCATGAAACCAAAGGAGCCGAAAACACCTGGAACCATCAAAAAACCTTCAAGAAACCTCCTGAAGTGTCCACTTTGTTTTTAAAAAATGAACTCATTTTATTTGTCCATTTTAGACAAAAATAGACGATTTGTGTTCCAGGCAATGTTCAACAACCACTGATGCACAAAGGAAAAAACTGAGAACATTTCAGAAAAACCATATGAACCATCCAAAGTTCCACTTTTCTTTAAAAAAACAAATCATTATTTTGACCATTTGAGCCAAAAATAGTTGAATCGAGGGTCAGGCATGATCATCAACCATTGTAACACAAAAGCAGGCCAAAAACACGGGAACCATCCAAACACCTTAGGGACTTCCAAGTGTCTCCCCTTTATAAAAAATCATTATGTTTTGACCATTAGGGACAAAATGGCCAGTTGGGTCCAGACAATGGTCGATTGAAACCAAAGCAAGCGAAACACTGGAACCATCCAAAAACCTTCCGCGGGGGGGGGCGAGGTGGTTGGCACCCCCCCGGCATCGCTGTCCGAGTAGGAGAGGAGCTCTACCAATTTGGCCTTGTGGGTTCGCTTTCCAAACGGTAAGAGTGTGAAGTGACGCCGACAGTGTGGTGTGACGCAGACGGCGGAGGGTATGGCTGACCGAGCTCTATATCTTCTCAGTGATCATTACACTAAAACCGTCGGCTCTTAAACATGATAATTAAGAAAAAACTTAATTGACGTCAAAATAGTCGAGGTTAGTGGGATTACATCTCGTGCCCTCTGTGACACAACAACGCGCGAAAATTCCGTGTACTCCCCTCATATAATTCCGCAAAACCACGTTGCAAGTGGCACTTTTTTTTATCATTCACAACCACTCTCGCGTCACTGATGGTTTTTTGTGTTCCCCCTTTTTCCTCCTGCCCTTCTTCCGGTACATCAACACGACACTACATAACAGGAAAACCAAATGAAAAAATCGGTTGTACCAATTCAAAATGGTGGTTCAAAAAAACCGATTTTGCAACGTGCAACCAATTACCCCGCCGAAAAAACGAACAACACACTTTACGAAGGACTTTTCTATAAATTTGGCTCATAATAGGAGAAACTAAATACAATTTACCTTGCTTGAAATAAAAATTTAAAAGTTTCTCCAAACGATTTAAGGGGCAAACACAATTTTGAATACCGCACACCCAAAGGCTTAATTATGTGATAGCATAATTAAACGCCATGGCCGATTGATTTTTTTTTCCACCAACATGCGCAACCGAGTATTAGGCAATTACATACAAGGTTGGCAAAGTAATTTACGATACCGTTACGCATTTCTCTTATGTTATTGTATAACATGTTTACTGCATTTTATAATATTTCACATTTCCTCAGTTGTTTCGTTATTTTTTCGGAAATTTTTCCTTATTGGCATAGCTAGTATCTGTTTGAATATAAACGAAATTCTTTGTGTGTGAAAAAAAACCTCTTTATTTTCCCTTATTTTGAGTAAATTTCAAATTTAACGTACAAGTGCCATTGAAAGTAGTGCAGTGACGACGGCTTTTTGCCCTTCTTATTATGCGGGACAAATGTTTCACTTTTGAATCGCCACCCGCTATCCAGTATAGAGGTCAGGAAAATCCCGGTCTTATAACGGACGTTCTCACGCAGTACCAATGTAGATAATGTCTTTCGCAGTCTGTGACATAGACTCACCGTGGAAAATGCCGAGCATAGTTCCGCACCGACCCCACATGGATCAAAGTGAGAGCTGCGAATCCGAATCCGAGAGCATTAAGGCTTTTATGTTAGGGCCGTTTTGGACGCAATAAAAAAATGTTTTTGCCTATTAGGGATGGAGCGCCATAGGTGCTTTTAGGCTTATTGGTGTTTTACTTGCACCCCCTGGGCATCCACCCCCACCCCGGGGTACTTTTTTATGGGTGCGGGGATGGTCTCGGGGTCCCGTAGAAAGGTTTTGGAGTAGTTTGAATCATTTCGTGGGAATCACCCAAAACTGGGGTCATACCACTTAGTTTGGATTTTTTTACCGAGTCTCTCCCTATCAGCTAGAAAAGTTTCGGGACGGATCTAAATGTGTTTTTACCCCCCCCCCCTCCTCCTCGAACCGAAAGTGGGTCAAATTCGGGTCTTTTGAAGGCTCCTGACATTTTTTTCAGGGTTTTGGTTGGCCCAGGAGGCCCTATTTGGCTTCGGGAAGGTGGGGACTCTCCCTACTCACTCTCGGATCCCTCTCTTAGTGGTGCTCAAGTTCCGTGCGGGGGGGAGAGATTCGCTGGATGTGAGAGTTTCTCTTTTCAGCTGATTTCCTCTTTTTTGAAAATCTTTTTTGCTAAAATTTAAGCTTTTTCTTATATTTTCAGCCAATTTTTGAGATTTTACTCTGATTTGACGCTACTGATTTTTTCCTTTCCCTCTTTTGTCTGTTACGGTGGCCTCTCACAGTCATGATAGAAATTACTTCCAAATGTCGATAGTCGCAAAATACACAAAGACAGTACAAAAACTGTTGCACCAAAATAATGGCAACATTTGGATTTTCATTTTATTTTTTTCCAACTGCTGTGGGGGGAGGCACATCCCGAATCCCGCTCAGACACAATCCGTAACACCCAGAATCCAGTCTATAGGAATTATATAGTGTAAGATGGTTGAATTACTCCGAATAATATTAGCAAAATACACAAAAATGTTACTCCAAATGGCAAAATTCGGGTTTCAATTTTAATTTCCCCAACTTCTAAGGGGGGAACACCCCTCAGACAACTGCAGAGCCGTACGCAGCATTATTTGGGTGCGGGACTTCGAAAAGTGGACCTGTTTTCGAAAAGAGTGGACTTTTCTTACAAATCATTATTTTGACCATTTTTGAAGCAAAAAATAGTGAATCGCGGGCCAGGCAATGCTCATAAACCATTGGAACACAAAGAAGGCCCAAATACCGAGAACCATCCAAAAACCTTCCGGGAAACTTCCAAAGTGTCCACTTTTGTTTTAAAATCTTATTTTGACATTCTGCGAACCCAATGGCCAATTGGGTTCCAGGCAATGTCATCAACCATTGAAACCAAAAGGAGCGAAAACACATGGAACCGTCCAAAATCCTTCCCCGCAGACACGATCTGCTCAATTTGGGCAACTGGGATTCCAACTGTAATTTGGGGAATTGCTACGTGCATTTATTATGGCAGTCTCGTCTCGTGACAGTACAAAAATCGGCTCTTAAACCTTCGTTCAAAAGGATTGAGACTATCATGATATTTAAGAAAAAAATATGAAGTCAAATTCCGGCGAGGTTAATGGATTAAAAAAAACACCTGCAAAACAGTTGAAATTTCCAATAACGGTCATTTAGATTTTAAAAATTCTTGACAGCCTAGCCTTTAGTCAAGCCTGTGGTGACCGTTCGAAACGGAAGAGCGCCTCCTACCGTTACGTCTCTGAATAGGACTAGCACTCGGGGTACGGCCGGAATTGATGTAGATCTGCTGCTGTTACTAGGTTGGCATGTCATACCACCCCCCCCCACCCGACCTTCCGGGTAACCTTCCAAAGTGTCCAACACTTTGGTTACAAATCATTATTTGGACAGGAAATGTCGATTTGGTTCAGGCAAGCCCCATAAAAACCATGGTTTTTAGACGCAACGGGCCTACCAATAATCTGAGAATCCGCATTGATTGCCTGCGCCTGCGCCCGCGCCGAATACATGAAGCCGGTTATACAGTGGCGTATGGGGCTGCCCGCTCTGAGGGGGGCAAATTTCCCAGTTTGGGGAATTTTCCCCTCTCAGAGGGGTCAAAAGCCAATTTTTTTCCCCGTCATGCGAAAAAAGGTGATTTGCAGGATTTTTGACATTTTTTCCCGGCCAACGTCGTCGGGGGCGGGGGGGGGGAGGCACTGCCTGTTATGCCAATGCGGTAATAATATAATTATCTATTTTTTTAAAATGCTCCAATCAGGTTAAAATGTATGCCCTATTGTCCGTCTAAGGATTCCAAAATGTATAGTTTGTACAGTATAGTACCATTGGCTTTGGGAGTTATAGGGAAAAATGGTTAAAATGGTAAAAAAGGGTCATTTCTCTTTGTACAAGGGTCAAAATTCAGAAGTTGCTCCAATTTGGTAAAATGAAAAGAAGTTGTTCATCTATGTTAATGTGTCCAAAATTGAATAGTTTGTACCATCTGCAAGCAATTTACCATGCTATTGTGATAAAATAGGTAATAGGGCAACTAATCCAATGGTGTTGCCTTCTTTGACCCTTACTCGTAAGTAAGCATTGAACATAAGAGCCTAACCTTTTAAGAGTCTTTGCCTCAGGCAATAGTTGAAGTATTTAAAATATAATCAGATTAACTTTTAATGTTGACCCCTGTATCAAAGTGATATTGATCTTTTTAACTTTTTGTCATTTTTACCCATAACTCCCAAACCAATTTATAGATGTACAGACTATACTTTTTGGACTCCTTTCTGACTAGACGGACAATGGCATACTTTCACCATGTATTGAGCAGTTAAAATTTGACCCCTGTGTAAACTTAAATTGGCCCCTATGAAAAAAGTGATACCACCAATTTGAGAGTACCACCTACCTAGCATTGATGTAGGAGGGGTCCATACTAAACCTACAACTGATGTTAAACCTTTTCTGTACTGGGGATGAACGAACCCTTAATAAGGCCCTATGATATTATACTCTTGCTCTAGTAGGACACAGAGGAAAGTATAGAGATCTAAAATTCACGTCACACGTTGGGCCCCTTGTAATTTACGGGAAGACCCACGTGGTATTTTGTTATAATTTGAGGTATAATACACGCGAAACATTGGTGGGCCATTGGGGGATCAGGACTCCCGCTGCCGCTAAAAGAACCTTTGCAGCTGATTTACATTAAAGAGTAAATGTATATTTCTGTTCAGTATCGAAACATCTGGTCATACAATCTACCTAGAGCAAAACTGGTGAACTCGGCCCCCACTCCCCCCCAAACCCCAAAAAAATTCCGCCCCCCATTGCGATTTATTAAAAAGGTTTAAACATTGTTTTTGTTCCTTTGCAGATGGGGGACAGCGATTGCCTGATATACCCTCGTTGCCTTCGATATTGCAAGTATTCCCTTTTTCGCTGCTGATGTAAGTTATTTTTCGAGCTTGTTTCGTTTAGAATAGTTTACTCTCGTGATCAGACGATAATAGACAATTGTTTCATACATACCGGCAATACACATTGATAAAGTATATCTTGTTATAGCGGCTAGCGGGCCAGATCTCATAGCGTTTACAAGGTGACGCACCCCAACAGTACATAATTTTGCTAAATAAATTGTCAAAAAATTATCAACTCAGTTCTACCGCGTTGTCTCACTTTTAGTATGTGCACGTGTTCTTGAACGAATAAAGACACATAGTGATCCAAGCGAAAGCGTCAAAATAGTTGAAATTGGTTAGGGATGGCGTAAAAGTGAAGGATACTCTGTAAAATTCTCATAAGCTATTTTTCAACTGAAAAAATTATAGAAAACTAAGTAAACAGCAGTATTCAAAGATAACACTCCCCATTAAATTACAGCTGTAGGTAAGTGTCCGTACGGACCGTAATGACTAACAATATACGATTTTTGTCCTATTAGGCTGCTTTTGGTTTCCTATCAACTTTGTATGGATGTTAGGCAAACTTATACTGTTACAGGCATGTAAACATCTGATTTTTGGATGAATTTGTTCAAAATTTTTGATTTAGCAAAATCACTGATAGGGCCTTAAATTCATCTTCCCTTTTCCCCCTGAATATGTACACCACGTTCCATGCAAATAATGTGCTAGTGATAAGTACATCCGCCCGTTATGAATGGACAACGGACTTCAGATTTCTGGGACTGCAATATCCAACAGCTTTTGAATTGTTTTCACCGCCGGATAGATTGAGCTACAGCCTATTCACGAAGAAAGTAAAATTCAAACTTCTGCTGGGAGTTTAATAATTTGATCGTATATTCATCATTTATTCAAAAAGGAAACGAAGTGAGCAAACAATAAGAAAGAATTGGGATTGGTAAGATTGGACATAACATCTTGGTGCCGAAACCAAAACACCCATAACTTAATCTATTATTATAGGACTCTTTGTAGTTCAATTAAAAGGTTTGTTCGGCACCGGTTATAATGCGTTAAATATAGGTGAATGGTTTCGATTTCTGCCTTGAACGCAACAAAAATTGCAAGATTGGGGTTACGCGGCAAGTTATGGGTTTGTTCTGCGCAGTGTTAGAATCACAGTTCGCCAAACATTTTTTCTCATGAGGTTTGTTCACTTCGTTTCACTTTCGAAAAAGGTGAAATATAGGGTCAAGAAAATACACAAGTAGAAACTCTAACTTATTTCGTGAGGAAAGGTAATTTGTGTTCCACGTCATAAAAACAGCTAATCTAAATCGGGGTGATGGTATAACACCTGATGAAAAGGAATATGTGAAGTGTGTGGTCTTCTACATACCGAGCGATTTACTTATAGGCTATAGCGGGCAAGATCTCATAGCGTTTACATAGGTGACGCACCCCTTACAAGCACATGATTTGTTCAAAATAAATTTGTTTAAAATTAATCACAAAATCAGTTCTACGGCTTGTTCTCACTTCTAGTAGGTGCACATTTTCGTGAAAATGAATTTAATGTTCATCTCCTTTTTTCCCGAATATCAGTGACCAAGAGATGTACACCAAAGAGGTTCTATAGAAAGGAGGCAAAAAACGTACGTAATCTTTAAGAAATTCACCGTCTCCGCAGTTTTGCCGACAAAGAAAACCTAGAGTACCAACAATAGAAAGCAATGGCTGCCTCCGCTCTTCCACATACTGTGGGTGCCCCTTTGCATATTAACACTAATCGGTAGTGATACAAAATAATGAATGGGTTAGAGGTGGCCAGGTGTAAAATTAGTGGACCGGGATCATGTGCTCAGATACTCTTTTTTCTCATAATGCAATGCGCGCTTAGGTGAAGAGTATTCAATGAGGCGGTTATTAAATCAAGACGACTGACGTGTCATTCATCCGTTGTGTGGCCATGGGGTAGGACAAAATTTAACCAACCCAATAGCACCCAAAAATCCAAACTGATATTTTGGCGGATTGTTTGGATCGCATGACATTATGTGTGTATACAAGCACCAACTAATAAATATTCCGTGCAATATTCAAAATGTCAGCGCCCAGGCACGGCGACTGGTTTTGAATGGTTAACCCCCTGATGACACCCGTTCCATGACTCCAGCAAATAATGGTGCTATTGTAATGTAAATTCGTCCGTTATGAATAGGATGAATAGGTCAACGGACTTCAGCTTCTCTGGACCGCAAAACCATTGTTAGGTCCATGACAGTAAAGCTTTGTAATTGTTTTCACCGCCAGGTTTAGATTGACGCTACAGCCTCATTCAGAGAAAATAAAACTCCAACTTCTGCTGGGAGTTTAATAACTTTGATCGTATGATTTTCATCATGTATTCAAAAAGGAAAAAACGGAGATGAGCAAAAATTCATGAAAGAAGTTGATTGGCAAACTATGACCAACATCTTGGTGCAGAATTAAGACCCATAACTTACTCATATTAATATGTACTCTTTCTATTCAATTAAAGTTTGTTCGGACGTTACCTGTATTTCATATAGGTGAATGATTTTCGATTTACTGCTATGAAAGCAATCAAAAAGTGCATAGAAATGGGGTTACGTGGCAAGTTACGGGGTTGGTTCTGCAGAAAGATGTTAGGTCCCAGTTTGCCCTGAGACGAGATACCTAATTGCAAGCCGCAACCAGATCGGTTCGAACGCTCGAGTGTTAAACAATGGATCACAGGCCTTGCTTTCGATCTTATTAGGTAACTCGTCTTCTCCGGTTTGCCAAACAATTTTTTCTCATGGCTTTGTTCACTTCGTTTCCCTTCGAATAAAGATGAAATATAGGGTCAAAGAAAAATTAACACACAGTAGAACCTCTACTTTATTATTAGTGAAAAAAGCGTGAAAGAGGAAGGTAATTTGTGTTCCCGTCATGCAAAATAGCTTCATCTAAATCGGGGTGATGATGGTGTAAACGCAATATTTTCAGTTGCATGGATGATAACAATAAGTACAATAGCTCTTGCATTCCAAGATGAAAAGGAATCTGTGAAGCGTTTGGCTTCTGAGCATACCGAGCGGATTTATTATCAATAGCCCCCAGATTTGTGGAGTCATGAATAATGGTGAACATCCCGTAGTCACTGTATTCAGGACATAAAGTTAGATGACATTTCATTCATTTTCTGCGATAATGTGCAACTACTAGAAGTGAGAACACCACGTAGAACTGATTTCATAATTTTAGCGAAAATTATTTCGGAAGAATTATTGTACTTGACAGGGGTGAGCCACCTTGGTCCCCCCACCCCCACCCCCCCTTATCCGAGCATCTTTTCGCTTTTGCATATAGCTATAGTCACTGATAGTCTAAGGGCATAATTGAGATGACATTTAATTCATTTCTCGAGATGTGCAAATACTAGGACGTGAGAACACAGTAGAACTGATTTCTAATAATGTTATGAAAATTATCGGAAAGAATTTAGTACTTACCAGGTGCCACCTTGGTCCTGATCGAGCGTCTTTTTCGTTTGGCATCATGGCCTATAGCCTTTCATGTACCATATGTCACGAGTCTTCCAAACAGGCCACGACCTTTTTGGCGAAATTTGAGTTTTTTCATAGTATGATCAGAATCACAAGCTTTTTCATATATAAAATGAGCAACAATAACATTCCAATTTGTGGATATAATAGTTTTTTCACTTTTGGAAAATCATACCTAAACGCAAAATTGAAAGTCTTTCAAATAGACCAATCTGCATTCGTCTCACGTCTGTACCTAAAAAACCACAGTAGCACAGCTTATAATCCTCTTGATTGGTGATGAATCCGCAAGGTTCTGGTCGTAAGTTGAATGCGCAAGGTCTGAGTCGAAGTTGAGGTTATAGTACAACGTGCTCTCTAAAGTAAGCGAGTGAAAATCTCACTCACCACAAGAAGTGAAACTCTGGTAAACCACTCGAATGAGTGAAAGAGTGAATTGCCACTCAAAAAGAGTAAAACACTCCAAAAAGAGTGGATTTCCACTCATGTTCATGTTATCCTTCGTTTAACTCCTCCAACGAGTGGAAATCCACATTTTTTGGAGTGGATTGTTACTCTTCTCGGAGTGGAAAATCGCTCCTTTACTCATTTTCGAGTTGTTTACAGGAGTTTCACTCGTTCGGGGAGTGATGAATTTCACACGTTTTAACATTTTTTAGAGGGTGTGGCGTATCTTGAAACGATTTGGGGCATATATATATTGGTCATATTGTTGTAATTCATGATAAGACCCTAATATATTTCGGCAAGAGTTCCATTATGTACCCCGTCAAAGTTCTACCATGTAACATCGTGATTATTTTGGCCTTGGGTTAGGGCATTTGTAGTGTTAGGCAGAAAAGAAATAACTTGTGTCCTGTTTAAATTTAAAGAGGGGTACATATGGTTTTTTAACTCTGGGTTCCAAATGCAGCATTTATTGGGGTAACGGGAGTGGCCGAGCTTTGAAAAAGTGTCAGGTTTAGAGTTACCCCTCCTCGGTACAAACAAAATCATATGTCACTGACTCTACCATGGACAGCGATAGCCGGCTGCCGCGCGCACAGGTTGAATGGTCGCCGAGGAAGTTGCTTTTCTCCTTGGAACAGTGCCATAGGCCTACACCTGCGGTGCACATATTCCACACAGATATTATATTGTTATACAAAATCCCTTTAACAAAAGGTTATGCATTGTTTTCCGCCATATTTCCAAGGGCGAAAAGAGTCCTAGTGTGGCACTCGGCGACTCAGACCACTTGACCTTTACACATGGATAGGGGGTCAGATTTCGCCCGATTGAAGAATCAGGAATTGGTTTTTGGGACTAGACATATGGCGGTAAACACTGCATACACCTTGTCCAAACAATAGAACATTGTGTGGAATATGTTGCACCAGCAGGTGTATGCAGTTTCCGCCTTATTGTATAGCCAAAAACCAACTCCCTGTGGTGTCAATCGGCGACTATTAAACTGTGCGGCAGCCCGCTATCCATGGTGTACAGGCAAAGTTATCTAAAGAAAGATAGAACACTCCACATGTTGTTGAAAGGAAGTGGGACTCCTGGGAAGGAGCTCCTAGTGTCTGGTAGGTTAAAAAAGCGACAAAATCGCATATTTTATGGGTGGAGCAATGGCGCGAAATTCAAAAGTAACGTGCTATTTTTGAGGGGGTTGCTGACTAATCACAGAATTATAATAAATTTCATTTTTATCAATTCCCTAAGACAAAGGAACGACAAGGAATTTCATCATGTTGTGATTTGCCTTAGCATGATTAGGAAAAAGAAAGAAATCGACAACCTTCCGTCCCTTGTCCCCCCGACTTCCACCAAAAATGGGCCTTACGTGTTAAAATAAACAGCGAGTTCAAAATTAACAAACCACGGTCGGGCGGACCCCGGTCTGCTGCTTACGTGAGATAGCGCCATCAGCGTCTGGTAAGGTAATTTGCGACGTAGAAGCGTTCATCGTTTGCCGCTACAAAAATAGTGGGAGTGTCCATCTCATGTAGATAATCTTTGGTAAGAGGTCAGTCAGTGCTCAGACCCGCTAGCCATTAACGACCTTTAAAACCGGGCTTATGCTGTGTTCAGAAATTTGACCGCATTTAATCCACTGTCCACCCAATCGATGTATCGGTCACATTCATGAAACAGCAGCTGGGCATGGGCGCGCCGCTCATGCATCAAGCATCTGCAAAGCATAAGCCGTTTCTAAAGGCGTTAGGGTGTAGAGGTCAGTGGGTTATGCGGCAAAAGCCAGGGGGCAAAGGCAAATGCAGGCCTAGCTCTGATTAATGCGTACGGGAATGTTTCTTTCTTTTGAATTATATTTTTATATTAATCTTTTTGGCGTGGAAATACTCAGTCAGTGTGAGATCATGCGTAACACAGAATCTTGTCCTTTCAGATCAGGGTTGTTTCGCTTGTTCCAGAGCGTTTGAGCGTCATTCGACTATTGCGGACTGAAGTATGTCTTTATCTGCATTTTAAATATCCAAATCGTTTTGGTTTCCAAATAAGTGGGAAATTATTGTAGTCATAACAAAAAGCTCAAACAAAAAATCGGGACAAAGAGTAGACAATTTCTACTGTCCTGAAACCTTTTGCAATTTGTCTAGAAAAAATGAATTTTGAAGATTTATGTATTTGTTTATCTTGGCAAAACACAATTTCTAAGATTTGATTATAGAATGGCTATAGATTTTAATATTTTTTAGTTTGGATTTATTTTCATAGTTAAAAATTTTTCTTTGCTAAACTCGCTTTTTTAAAACTTAAATAAATACAAACGATCCCTCTGCACTTCTTCGCCCAGGTGTTGTGGGTAATTCTGTGTGTAATCTCGCAGTATCAGGAATACCGTGATGGACGAGGGCTCCTCTGTGATAAACGGTAAGAACGTTGGGGGGGGGGGGAGGACTGCCGTGACTCATGATGGCTAGACTTAGTCACATAGCACAAAACACGTGACATATGCAGTACGGTGGAATTTTGCAGCTGTATGTCGGGACCTCATAACCATGTATGTAGTTTTGCCAGTTTCCCGATTTTTAAATATTTAAGTGGCTCATATTTTACAACCAATTGTCCTTTAACGTATATCAACACGTCTTCGAAACTACGGTCATAGAAGATTTGATTGACCCGAATCCGAGGTTCCATCACAATGTCAATACTTTACTTAGAACGAAGTTATCTCTATTGAAAAGAATGCCATCTGCATGCTTCCCATATTGACATAAATTGAAAGAGGACAATGAGTTGCTGCTATTATGTTAATAATACTGCCACGTGTAAGAAACACCTCCGTATACATACCACTATGACATAAATTTTTTATATAACGTGTTTAAGGCTTGACCTTACAACAATACATTGTCCTTCAAACTTTACAAGCTAGTATATTGGTCATGTTTCCTATTGTGTATTACCTGTAAATGAGGACGATTTTGATTGGTACTTCTTGCTGAACGTTTGCCTTATCTTGTGAAGTATCCCTCCTGGAGATTTCTGGCCAAATCACAGATGGTCATCTAATATTTTTGTTTTGTGTCAAAAACAAACATCTTATTGATCACGTGTACAAAACTTAAGCTCATGGAGGCCCCCTTGCCGACATGCGAATAAATTTAAGAAAATAAGGGTCTGCAGTATCAATAAGGGGAGAATGTGTCCGAGGTCGGAAAACAATAATGGGCGAGGCGCAGCCGAGCCCTATTCTTTCGACAGTTTTGTCCTGGCCGAGGATACATTATGAGCCCATACATGACACTGCAAACCCTTTATTTCATTCTATTACCTAAAACAGCTTGATGTAATAAGAAATGCTATTGGCGACCCATTATTGCCGATTTCATTTTTTTGAGGAGTCCCAGTGTTGAATACTTGGAATCCGAAACATGATAATCATAAAATTGGATGATTTACGCCAAAATGAGTTTTTATGAGTTTAAAATAATTGGCTCGACTGCGTCTCGTCCAATATTTTTTGTAACTCATCTCGACCAATACATTTGGGCTTTACTCGATCCAATGTTATAAGAATATGGGCAGTGAACTGACCAAATCAGAATGCTGCATTTTCCATAATGGCAGCCATGTACTAGAAATTTAATGTGGTGGAGGTTATTATTTTTGAAGTGCACAACTTTAACCCTCGTCTCTAAGGGGGGGGGGGGGGTTGGTTACCAACCCCCCCCCCCCTTCAGGTTTTTTCGGCCCTCTTGCTAAACCCCCTTTTCTTGGTGCCAAATTATTTTAATTTAATTGGCATTGACATTTCCGCCCTTTTAATCCAAACAAACAGCCACCGGGGTATAGGAAAGAGACAGGGTGATCCAAAAGTGCTCGATACGGGGGGGGTGTACCACCCCCCCCCCTCCTGAAGATAAGTACCAACATGCCTAAACACCCAAGGAACATCACAGACACTTGATTTTGTACCAAAGATAGATATTGTCCTCCTCTTTTCATTGATCCAATAAGTACCAACATGCCTAGCATTTACGTCACAATGACGTCCTAAGTCGCATGTCAAGCAAAACTGCCATTTCCATAGACACACACAGTGGCAAATTCAATTTTTCGCCAAAAAGGTTAGGAACAACGATTTTTCATGCGGTTTTTTTTTTTAATTCAAATTTGCAACATTTTACTGGTTTTATATAATGACATCATTTTAGAGCTATAATAGGGTGTCTGGTTCGCTAAAATGCGAAATATCAAATTTCCACCCTATATCTCACATTTTCTTACTTTCCTCAACATATTACGTCATGGTGACGTCATAATGGGGATGTTAGTACTTATTGGTAGCCCCACCAAACCCCCCGTCACCTGCACAAACAAAAAAAAAAAACCGAACAAAAACACCAAAAACAACAAAACCCCCCAGCCCCCCCGCCCAATGGGACTCTGCTATCTTTGGTACCAATTTACGATCGTTGTTCAGTAACGAAAATCACGGGGGGGTGGTAAACCACCCCCTCCCCCTTCGGTAGTTTTGTTACAAAAAATGGATCGGTGACGAGGTTTAAGACTAGGGGACAGAAATGATTGACATGAGGGCAATCACACGTGCACCCTATTGCTGGTATAACTTTCGGTAGGCACTCCCTCTTGGTGTGACGCGTATGTAGGCTGTTTAAGACCAAATTTTCAGCATCCCTGTCCCCCAAACACGCCATATATTTGAAATGTCACCAAATACCCATATTTTTTGGAAACTTTTAAACCACTGTCTCTAAAGCCTCCTAATTTGTTTTGGGGGGGGGGATATTTTTCAAATTTTCTAAAAGACCCCTTTTTGTAAAATTTTACAAATTTGTCACCCAAAAAAACCCTATTTGGCTTTATCTCACCCAACCCCTCCTATTTTGTTTTGAGTCCTCTTTCCCCGAATGCCCTTGGGTTTTGGAAGCGCAACCTTACCTAATATCCTTTCATAGTGATTCCTCCCCCCCCCCCCGCCGGGTATTCGGTACGGTCGCCTAATTAGTCCGCTATTCAACGGTGTTACTACAAAATACTACTGAACGATACACCATGTCACAGTGGACACGTTTACAATCGTGTAGCAACCATGTTGCCAAGTTGAATAGTACTATTCAACTTGGCAACAGGGTTGAAATCGGCAGCGACAGTCCCGCTTACACATTGAAAGCGTGACTAAATGATGCAAGCAAAATCTAAATGTCATTAAAACCTAGGGGTGTCCACCACAAAACAAAGCTGTCATCTCTATAGAACATATTTCTACATCAAATGGTGATATAATCTTTCGAGGACACCCTCTAGAATTTTTGTAAAAAATTGTTAAAGTTGCAGTAAATATCGCATTTTTGCATTGCGATGATCAAACTCGTGAGGAATTATGGGTAGTCTGGCAAGTCGAAATTCATAAATGACAGCATTTTTCAGAAATAAGACTAGGAGTCACGCAGGCGGCGGTAGTAAGCATAGTAATTGTACTTGGTTGAGGATAAATCAATCAAACACAAATGTTTGTAAACAAAATAGGACCTGGATATTGGCGTTTACGGCATGAACATGTCTAATCACGTCCGCAACTAAAAAAAATCAATTGGAAATTTGGAACCCTACAAATTTCCTTCAAAGGTAGATTTTAACATATTGGCAATTACTTAAAAATTAAATAAAAACAATGTATAGGCAAACATATCCCCACAACTGCTAAGACTAAAAGATCATCAATGCAACATCACGTAACTAATCTCGGCGTTCTTTCCCATCTTAGTCTTTTATCTCATTTGGTAAACCATCGACCCGGTAATCGGGAGGTCCCAGGTTGAAATCCTGGATGGTCAAGTGTTTTTGTGTCGTCTGCAAGAATTGCAGAAGGCACATAGAGATTACTCTGGTCGTGTATCTGTGTGTGTGTGTCTGTGGTCAAAATGTTAACCCTTAATATATTGCATGCCGTATGAGTTCCGTATAAGGGCTACGATGATGCAAGTTGATGGAAAGGAGGGCGGGTGGGGTGACATATTAGTGACCTCATGTGACCTTGGTGACCTCATGCAACCTTTGGCCCCATTCACAACCGCGACGGCAGACGACACTTGCGGTCCGGGGACCGCGATGTATTTTTTTTTTTACATTGACTGTCATTAAAGCGGCACAGGCACATTTTCACAAAATATGAAATTTCTTCAATTTGCTCTCAAATGATAGTCTAGGCCATTGGAAGAACGGAGATATATTTTACACATAAAAATAACATATCCCAAAACAGATAGGGACATTGATATGAGGATAAAGACATCTAGGTAATATGTAGGCCAGATTTTAAGTTTTCCATAACTTTAATTAACAAATATGTATATTACATGAATATTTTTGACTCGTACTCACTGATATTAAAACCACAAAGGTTATAGACCGGTCAAACAGTGTGCATGGCGTGAGAAACATGCATACGGAGTGCGTGTTCTTGTGTTAAAAGCCATTTTCGTCGTCTGCTGAATTTACGTTAACTTATAAATCGTTCTGTTTACCCATAAGGAAGCTGATTTGGTCTTAATCATTTCGGGTGAGGGCTTTTGTATATAAAAACTTTACAACCATGCAAAAATATTGATTTTGAAAAATCTTGAGGGCGCACTATTTTTCAAATGTGCCAGTGTCTCTTTAAATGTATGAACGATGTTTAAAATCATTTCACATGTTTAACCTTTTTAACCTTGTTTAATGTTCTCCATCATACTTTTTTTCTATGTGTCTCCAGAATCAGACACATGTTGTTCTTCAACAGCAGACACCTGGATCTGGCGGGTTTGCATACCATGATGTGTCGGACAAACCACCGCCATACTACGACGATGTTGAAACGGCTGAGAAAGGTGAATCGGCGCTGGGCATCTAGAGATGTCTCGGCTTCTTAAGAACGCATTCTAAACGTTTATTATAAGAAAGAAATCACGATTGCCGTCAACGAAGTTAGAAGAATTGGATTTCATGACGTTCTTTTTGTCTAAAATGTCTGGTTTTTTTGTTTATTGGTTGGGAAGTTTTTTGAGGTTTTTTTTTTCTTTTTTTTTTTTGTCTGTAAATAACATGCATAAGAGGTCCTGATAGCGTGCTTGATATACGACAACTAAATTTTGGTAGGTTGATGTCTGCATATTTGAGTTTCTTGTGGCAGTGTGAAATCAATGCACTTGCGTCAGTTTGACCAGACTCATTATTCGTGGTCAAACCTGAGCCGCCTGCATTGATTTTTGCCAATGTCCAATTCACTCTATACCTAAAGAATTGCAGACATCAACCTTTATTACATAAAGGGCTGACTCAGAGATTTTGAAATATATTTTTTTTTGTGTAGTAATTTATACATTTCCGACCTAGAACTAAAATACTCAGGCCGACAATAATTCCAAAGTTAAGAGATAAATGGTGAAGACACACTTTTTCGTTTCATGCATGTACACATTTATGTACAGTATAACAGTGCATAGATACGTGTATAACAAAATTTCCGGATCCGGAACGTTATAACAAAGTTGTGATTTTCCTATATAAGACTCCGATTTGGCTTAGTATTTCATCACTAGTGATTATTAATATGGACATTAGTCATTAAGTATTATGCCAAAAAACATAATTGTTTTAAAATGAGGGCGCCCTCCCCGGGACATCTGAGTCAGCCTTTAGATGCTCTATTTAGTTACCACAATTAGTTGTCGTAGCTTACAAGACATGCAGCGGCATGGACCTTTATGATAGTTACAAATTAACCTGGCGTGCCATAATTTAGCGAAATTGCCTTGAGGAGTCATAAATGTCAGGATAAGTTAATTAAGTGGCGCATATCACGGTCAGAAGCGAGACCAGTATAGTGTGGTTACATTGAACTGTAGGCAGCTTGAAAATACCTGAGTTTTTATCGAAGTTTATTTATTATGTTGATAACGATCGGATCAGATTAATGTCGCAAAACAATTACAATGATGATTCCAATTACATAACAGAATGTTCTTAAGAGTGCAGATTATACTTAGGGACCGTTCATTACTTACGAGGGAGTGTGGGTGTCTGGGACAATTCCAAGTTGGTTTTGGAAAAAATTAACGCCACCCCCCTATTGACCGAACCACATGTACAATTACACAACACCCCCCCCCCCTACTGCCACATGAAAATGTACACAACCCCCCCCCCCCCCCCTAAATTGACATGAGTTCTAATTTATATATTAGGCCTATGGCTTAAACGCCATGTTAAATTGTGTCCATTGTATCACCCCACAAAAGTTACATGGTCACAGAAAGTTAACTGACTGATGCTTGGCCTTACATTTTTTTAAATTTCATATTTCTTCAAAAAAAGGCCCCGACAAGGCACACCAGTTTTCTAACCATAAAAACGTCAAAGTCATCAAATATGGATCCCATTGCCAAACTAGTAATTGCACTTAATAAATGTCCTGTCCTGTCTTCGCCGCCTTGAAGTCTTCTCAGATCATGTCGATTTTTATTGTTTCATCAGCCTATCACTATTAAAATCTTCTGTTTATTGCTCTTCTTTTCACCCCATCATTGTGCTAACCGGCTGGCAGACATCGATGCCTTCTTCACTTAGTATTTCAATCTTTGTCGATGAAATATCTCGATCTTGCTGCCATTGACGTAAAATTTCTTTTGACATGGTGGGGGTTGAAATTAAAATGTATCAAATCCAACAGGATTTTGCTGAAAGATCTATTACTATCACATAATGCGACGCGAAGCGCGCTAAAAAACTTGTTGGCGAGAATTTGTGCAGAGGACAATAAAAAAACGCTTACTGAAATTACATTGGAGTAAATTAGGAGAAACAAAAAAATGTGGAATTAAAAAAAATAAAAAACTTTTTAACAATTTTTAAACTATTGTCTGTGTTGTAAAATTAGACGTGTATTTTTGGTCCAAGGACAATATGACAAGCATGCTACATTGGGGTGGGTACATGGATCAATATTGAGACACATATCCCTCGTATGCAAAATGTTGGGTATGGGTTGCCGGCGCATCGCACACGCCCGGCCGGGCCCCCCCGGTATTTACGCCTTTGGCCTGCCGTGTAGACATGGACAATACCCCTTCTGATCTTGTCTTTCTTGTTTCCTGTAGTGGGTATTTGATTATGAGTTGGAAAGCTAATTTGATTCACGTTCCATGAACTAAGCAGCTTTCCAATACGAAACCTTGTGTGGCTACAGAGTGATGTCCCCAGTATCTATTCATGATAGTCCTATACATATAATATGTGAATTTCAATGTTTCTCCCACAATTTGTCTCTCCATGGCTGCGTCATTTCTTTCTTTCTTGCCAGTTCAGCACATATTCAAGATGATCTCTTTAACTATGTTTTTTTTTTTTTTTTTTTTAATATTACGTTTTTTTTAATAAATGTCAAAAAGAAAATCTAAAGATGACGTTTTCGCCAAACATCTTCAATGGCCATGTGGATGGAAGTCCGTCTGGCTTCCTTTTAGCCTCTCTTCACCAGCAATATGTTAACAGCAACCAAATGTATGGCTACGCTCCACGTACAAACATGGCGAGTGGCAATGCGCTGTATTCGAGTTTACTACCACCCCGCTATGTGTCGAGTTTAACCGCGCTGCCATATCCAGTTTGAACTCTATGTGCCGATTTCATAAATCATGTCCCGGAATAAATCAATGGTCCAGGAATAAATCATCCGATTTTAAAAAACTGGAACATGATTTTTTTTCAACATGTGGCAAACTGGCATGAATTTTTTTTTTCCCTCAACTTTTTTTTTTAATTACATGATTTTTTTTTTTTTCTCAACTGAGCAAACATCGACATGATTTTTTTCCTCAACATGAGCAACTCGACATGATTTTTTTACACATACACCACAAATCATGTCGAGTTTTCCTCATGTTGAGAAAAATCATTCGAGATTTGGAACCTGGACATGATTTTGTCAAACTCACATATAGAGAGCAAAACTCGATGTAAAGAGGGCAACTTGGATCACATAGCGCTGTAAACATCGACATATAAATCGCTGCACACGCGACATAGGGCGAGGAAAACTCGAATACACAGCGCGTGAACTCGACATGCGCGGAAAACTCGCCATGATTTGCATACGTGGAGCGTAAACACTGGACTGATTTAGTCCAACAACTCACCATATAGAGAGCACAACTCTGTATAGAGGGCAAACTGGACATATAGCCACTGTAAACTCGACATATAACGCTTCACACTCGACATATTGGCGAGGAAACTTCGATACACAGCGCGTTTAAACCTTCGACTGCGCGGACACTCGCCATGATTTGATACGTGGAGCGCAAAACTGGACCTGATTTATGTCAAGCGCACCATATAGAGAGCACAACTCGATGTATAGAGGGCAAAACTGGACAGATAGCGCTGTAAACTCGACATTAACGCTGCACACTCGACCTATGCGAGGAAAATCGTACACCAAGCGCGTGAAAACTCGACTGCGCGGGGAACTCGCCATGAGTTGGATACTTGGAGCGTGCCTAACAAATGGTATCAGCTTTTTCGGTCAGATGGTCTATGATTTAACGTGTTTTTGTGTATTTTGGTTTTGCCCCTTGTGGCGGGGGGGGGGGGGGGGGCACTTGTATACAAATCCGACGGGGAAGCCTTGAAAGGACACCCTCTACGTCGCCGGCCCATACTGGGGCATACTGGCCACCAAACACACAGTACACACACGCCGCATCATATTGCCTTTTACGAGCTTAACTAACGAAAATAAGAATTTCAAAACCTCCCTTTTTCCCAATTTTTACATTTGGTCACTGTTTATATTATATGTATTTAAGGCAGATTCTGTCAGGGGGGACTGGCCTAAACGGAATTCCAGGGCAAGTGTCTTACGTTGTTGTAAAAAATTGAAGGGTTTATCTTGCCCACTTTTCGTGACTGAGAATGAACTCTTATGGTTAGAATACGTTTTAACATTGGTAAACAGCCGCGGAGAAAAATCATTGTTCGTAAATTCAAACAATCCAACCAAATTGAAAGCCACAACAGACTGTTGATATATTCCGTGTAAGTGAAAAATTGAATAGTTCCTCAAAGACCGGATCGTATTTTGCTGAAAAAACGTGACATCTTTTCCGATGCGTTGTGAAGTTTTTTAGAAAGGACGCTCCTTGCCCATGTGATCGATTTCGCATCTGAACAAAATTAAGTTCGTTGGGTGCATGGTATGTGCTACGCTTGGACTATCATTACACGTGAAAATGACCGGCCGAGTTACAATGTGGTATTTAGACTGAACATGGATACGATGATCGTGTATTGACAGGTGATAGGATGCGTAAACAGAGAAAACGCATAGAAGGGTGTCTTTTTTTCACAGGCGATTACGCGCGTACATCGTTTAGGGTGTCAAAAAATAACACTATTTAAAAAAAACAAAAAATGTATGTTTTTTTCTTAACCATGAAATTGCATGTTATATCTCATTATGTAGGTCGGGATCAAAAAATCATCCAAATATTGTAAATCGGAACTTGGGAGCAAAGCAAGATAATAAGGGTATATTTACGATTCTATCCTGCGTAAACTTGTTGAGGTTATCACTAAACAGATAAAATACTTGTTTATGGTATTTTTTAAGCTTTGTTTTTTAGTCGGTGAAAATAACGTGTTTGGGTGCATTTTGAAAGTCCATGTTCACTGCATCAGATCCAACCTCTTGAATACAATTGCCCCCCGGGGGTTTTGCTTTTTGGTCTAGGAAGGATACAAATTTTCAACATGAACCCCCCTACGCCTACAAAAAAAAACCACAACCCCCCTATTTGGCTTATCAAATTTACATGACCCCCTATATTTTTGCCCAGTCCCCTCCTTGTAATTATGAGCGGGTCAGTCCCTTATGTCCCTCTTTAAAGCATATTAGCACATTTTTTTGAAGAGCGGCCCTCAATTTTTCAAAAAATTTTGAGATTCTTACCACGGTTGCATTGGTAACGGCTGTAAACTATACCTGTGACTGGTTAAGCTCGAAATGTCTTGTGTTCATCACAAACGAAGGAAATTTTTGTAATTAGAATGAATAATATCGGGGATTTCCAGAACATAATTCAAACGGCTCAGGAACCGGCCTTCCCATGTGAAATTGCCTTAAAATATCCGCCATGTACATTCTACTACGAACGCTCATCCATTAGTTGTTTTAATTGGGTTTCAGGCAAGTCCAGGTTAGAGGTTATTTTCTTGAGGTGGCACCTATTTCCTCACGGACGGACCTAACGACATTTCGCAGCTCCGCCTTTAAGTCATCCTGGATCCCAATTTATTACAAAATCGCTTATTTTACTATTATACATACGCGTTTTTTTTAGCATTCTTTGTTTGCAGTATAGTTTTTTCTTTAGTCTTTAGACCTTACCAACTAACTCTGCAAAAATATCAAATTTTGAAATTGGGGGCGGGGGGCTCTTTAAAAAAGTGCTAACTTTGGCCTTTAACGTGACCGGCTTTTCCGGAATAAAGGCGTTGCAGTTTCCGCGGATGCACTCACGTGCACGATTTAAAATGAGTCTTGCAATAAATAATATTCCAGGATAATAAACCCGAGGGAATCTTCATCAGAAACTTAATTTTCCTTTTCCTTGCAGTCCTGAAGATAACAACACTGTTCAGCATTCAAAACGACAGTTTCTTAGGTCCTTTGGCGAGATCAAATATCTGTAGTATATCAGTCCAGGATATGTAAACTATCACCACGAATTCCATCTGGTCGCAAATGGTCCACTCCCCCCCCAATTTATGATTCCCAGCACTTAAGCTTCAAAGACGAGCAGCAAATTTAACAGCAAATTAACTAACTTTATCTGCATGTGGTAGTAAAATAATAAAAATCTGGTAGTATATACGGGCTCTTATCTATATCAACTCTGCAGATCAAGCTTAGACTACTGGCACTCTTCTCTAGTCTCTATCACATCACTACTATGTTTTTTAGCAGTTTCTCCTCCTCCCCAATATCTATCTATAGGCTATTAAAACACTGCTAAGCATCATGCAAAAACATGGCCTATTTTTTGTTCCACACATCTCAAACTGATGACATCATCTGGAAATTCACGTATTTTGTAACCTTATAGCTTGTCCCATACCTGGCAAATCCCGGGAAAGTATCGTCTATATCCTCACGGTCTCTTAGTTTAGGGAAAATATCTGCTACCCTGAAGCAATTCCATTGGAG
Organism: Ophioderma brevispina; assembly: GCA_023653785.1. Lineage (NCBI taxonomy): Eukaryota > Metazoa > Echinodermata > Ophiuroidea > Amphilepidida > Ophiodermatidae > Ophioderma > Ophioderma brevispina. The sequence goes on along the minus strand of JAMKCH010042596.1, from coordinate 17,534 downwards.
GCGAATTGATGAGGCTAAAACTAGTGTGAGTTTGTGTCAAACATGCTATAACGGTATGATTCCCAGAGACAATTTTAATGTCCAAGGGTCAACTTCACATAAAACAGTTTAACCCGATTTATCACTTGCTGTCAATCAATGGTCTACCCGTTTCGCAGTATCACCCTCAGACAGATGGTTAGTCGAAAGTTCAACGGCACCCTGAAACTTAAAGTCAATAATGAAGGAAGTTTGTTAGCTTTTGTGAATGATGATCCCCGCATTGGGCTTACGATGCTCCGTATTTAATCGTTTTTGATTACAGAGCGGTTTCCACAGAAGTCAGAAAGGTTGCCCCTATGATTATTATACCCCTAACGTCCCTTAACTGCATCTAAAATGCAATTTTGAAACAAATTCCGGAGCGGTACCCCTGCCTGGGGTTTGGGCCAATTGCTACGAGATCTGACAAGAAAAATAACGCTACACCACCAACCAATCCTTTTTGCTTTGTATCGTTGTATTTTCTCGAGGACGTTAGGGATATGAGTGAGAGCAACTTGCCGTGATTTTAAAGCAATTGACCGCACAATTTTTTGAAGAGTGCCCCAATTTCTGGATATTTTTTGAGATTTGCCACACAGTTGCATTGGTGATTGACTATTAAACCATACCTGTGAATTGGGTAGAGGACAAAATCTCCTTGTGTCGCAAGTAAAGAATTTTGTAATTAGAATCATAATATCGGATATCTCCGATACAAATTCAACGCTGCTGGAAACGTCCTCCAATATTGAACAAGTCGCGAAATTGCGCCATATACGTATCTACGTTCATCAATAGATGTCATGTTGGTTGTCATGAAGTCAATTTCGAGGTCATTTTCCGTGGTATTACACTCTTCCTCATGGACGGTCAAAAAATTGGTGTTTCCAGCTCCTCCATCAAATTGCAATCAGGGATTCCGTTTTCTAATTACAAAATCGGCTTATTTTATGACAATACGCATTTTGGAGCATTCCCACGCGCAGGTATAGTTTATAGACATTTACCGCACAACTGTGTTCAATTTGAAAATTGCGGGTGCTCTGCAAAAATGTTCTGTTATTGCTTTAACCCAGGTTATTTTTACCCATCGACTAACAGTGCCCATGAAGTGCAAAGTGGCAGGGACCTTACAAAGATTCCTGATAAAAGTAGGTCCTGTAGACTATGAAATAGAAACAGAGGATAAACGACGCAAGTCTAAAATCTATCACATCAACCTTCTGAAGAGATTTTAATCATGATTTCAGAAGCCATGATAGCGATTACTGATGTGATTGGGCCGGGCGGGACAAATACCAGAGGAAACTTGGTCGAAGGTTCCCTCTGTGATTAACGATAGATCGAGTGAGATTGAGAAGCATCAAAAAGATTGATTTGAATAGGTGCTTGAGGAGTACAGAGTTATAGGCACAGAAAGACTACAGTGATAGAACCTAATATTGAGATATGGAACCGGGTGTACGCCCATGCAGTTATACAAAAGCCATACCACTGTCCCACAAACCAAAGTTTTAGAAATTAAAGCGAAGTAAGATCATGTTTAGAACTATAGTTCAAAAGGCCTTTGTTGGGAGCTACAAAGGCCAGACGTCTGTCGTTTTGTTCCTTTTCTATCAAGGCCTGTGTGTAATGAGCCCACGTTTTTTCAGAGTTGGTTGTTACTTAAAATGACACAGAAGTTCTCTATGCCTCGTCCAACGGAATTTGTCAATATCGAAGAGTGCTTGCACTCCAATGGGGATGGTACAAAATTAACAAGCCAAAGTCGGTGATTTCCTCGGGATATCGCGTAGAGCCGGTCTCTAAAATCCTCAGACATCATCGAGAGGAGAGGTGGGTCATTTGATGCCACGAAATCTCCAGGACGACCACTGTTGACTACCAGACGAATTATCGCCGACTGCTTAATTTGTGCCGTATATAGATACCGAAAAAATGCCAACTAGCCGTCTTCGTCGTTTTGGAGAAGGTGGAATCAACCTTCCGTCAAACTATAAATCCGGAGATTGCTTCACATGGTTACCCAGCAAGACGAATGACCAAATGTCCATGCCTAACCGTTCACCACCGCCTGCCACATTGCAAGAATGGCTTTTATGCAAATAGTATAGTTCGGCTGCAACGACAACTCCGCGCCGCACAAGGCCGCTGTATTGAGACAATTGAGGCAGAGGGGGTGGAGCGATAGAATGGCCTGCTTGCTCCCGAATATGAACTCTATCGAGCATGCCTGGGATGCCATAGGCTGACCCATCATGACAGGAACAATCTTCCTGAAACTATACAGGAGTTAGCTCATGCTCTGAACCGATGAGGGGGACGCCCTGCCCATTGCCAATCATAAACAACCTGTGGACAGTATGCCGCGACATCTTCACGCACTGATTCATTGCCAAGGGTGGCCAACTCCGATATTATGGACGGTTGACATTAAAACATAGGCCTATTGACGTTTCGAAGCATGTTGTTATCTGTAAAACTCCGCTGATGTAAAAAATGTAACAAAATCCTTAAATCTCCTGATCCTGTTCAATACCCCCTTTTTCCTTTCCAGGCTTGTAACGACACAGTTCGTAAAGGGATAATTGTGAACTCTAAGTTCATGGTGATATGTTATTCGGAAGAGACTGAACAGTCAAGTACTGTGGGCGATAACGCCCTATAATCATAAATAACAAGAATCAGTTTACCAAAATAATGTGGGTAAAAATATTTTATATTAGGCCTACATCTTTATGGGCAACAGTTTTTGACGAGTCAAACAGTCCCGGCTTCACCCATCTCATTGTACCCAACCCGGAGGGTACAGTTTAGAATTCTTGTAAATTACTAAATTGGACAGCTTGAGAAAGTTTTGATGCATATCCAATGCCAAGGATAGAAGAAATTATAGACAGAATAGTCCATGCCAAGTACGCATAACGAAGTTAGATCTGTGTAAAGAGGTTACGTCCTGCCAGGTTCCCCCGACGGAAGTTAAAGTAGTACAACAGTTTACCACACACACTAGTCTTTTCCCATTTCAAGTTCTTCCATTGGCTTGCATGGGGCTTCTGCAACATTTCAAAGATGAATGATCGTCTTTGATTGCGAGGAAAGGAGAGGACTATGCAGCTCGCCTATACTGGGAAAAGCCATGTCCGGTTATTACCACAAGTTTATCACTAAACTACGGTCACATTGCTGCACCTCTGACTGTCGGCCAGAAAAGAACTCACAAGAAGGTGAAGAAAAAGGACTCCCCGAGTGCGAGAATGCCTTTTTTCTTTATAAAGCTCAGAACCGCGTTGTGTTTCTGGTCGGGTTTTTCTGGACGCATTCCGAGGAATCCAAACTTGCATAGAATTCATATTGCAAAGAGCGTCAATCGGGCTTGGCCGCAAAGCTAGCTCAGCCGGTTAGGTCATTAGGTACAGCCATCCTGTGCTGTACATTAAGCCTTGCATTAGCCATGATTATAGCGCAGTTGCAACTAAGTGATTCAAACGATATGCAGCTATAGAGACGAGAGTGGTTGTGGCCATTAATGGGCCACTGAGAGCCTACAATACTATTTGTGTAGGCAGAGTTTACAATTGTGACAGATCACGATCCACTGCAATGGTTGATGAGGTGAAAGAAACAAGGAACAGACGTACCCGCAGGTCCCTCTTGACCTACAGCCGTATACTGTTTTGAAGTATGCATCGCGGTGATATTCTAATGGAAATGCTGAACGGTTTGTCACGACTTTAAATTCCTCAAGTTTATTTCAATACTATACCAAGTCGGTGTAGGGCACAACTTGCTCAATTTGGGCATGGGGATTTCCAAACGGTAATTTTCGGAACTGCTACGTGCATTAACAATGGCAGTCTCTGTCTCAGATACATTACAAAATAGTTCACTACATCTTATTAATGTCATTATATTTTGGAATGGAAATATTGACTTAAACAATTCCGTCGGGTTAAATACGACTCAGAATTTCCCGAGAGGCGCCACTCAATTTTCAAAACAACGTTTCTTTCAAGTTCATAAATGCTTGTCCATAATCCTATGCATTGTGTGAAATTACTAAGCTTAAATCAAAATCCTTCATAGAGAAAATCACAACTTTGTTAATAAAATTTCCGGATCCGGAATTGTTGTTATAACGTGTTATCCGTTATACTATGCATAAATGTTTACTGCAATGAAAACGGAAAATTCGATGCATCTCTAACTTTGGAATTAATCATTATAGGTGAATATCTTGCATTCATACAGATCAATGACACTTTTTAATTACTACACCCATAAATTTTATATTTTCGAAATCTCTGGTCAGCCTTTAAATGGATTAACTTCGCTGCAAAATAGTGAAATTTCCCAATAACGGTGTCATTTAATTTAAATCTTCGTGATCAGTCCTAAGCCTTAAGTCAAGTCTGTGTGTAACCGTTTCGAATATGCTTAAGAGCGCCCTCCATACCCGCTAGTCTTTGATAAGACTACACTCGGTTTACCCCGGAAGTTGATAACCGTTCGTTTCTGTTAGGAGGGTGGCAATGTCCGACACCCTGTCCAAGTTAATATGCAAAGCGAAAGGGTTGCGTTGCCTCCTAAAACTTAGTATGTCTCCCACCTTGGGAGAAAGGTACTCTGTATTTTGTATATAATTATAAAGCTTATAGTGTCTGTATACCAGGCTCCATATCCATATCCAGGGCTTTGGATCACTCACGCTGGAGGAACCCCCTCCCTTGAATGCTTCCACAAATCTCATCTTGGCCATTCTTGTCTAAATTGGACCGAGTTGTTTTGTCATTTTCGTCTCTTCCATCTGGATTGTTGGACGTCCCTGGCTTTCGGTCCATTCTCTGGGTCCACTCTGTCACTCTTTTGGTCCACCTGTTATCCTGCAGTCTAAGCACCAATGGCCTGCCCCTCTATGTTTGGGCACTCCTATGCAGGTCGATATAGCCAGTAAAACTCGACTGTCCTTGATCGGAATCCAGCAGTTTTCTTCTTCTCCTTTATCTTGGAGTCTATGCCAAGCAGGAGTCGCTCCCCCCAAAAAAAAGAAAAAAAAACCCCCCCACCCCCCCCCCCCCCTTATTTTTTTTCACCCCCCCCCCCCCAAAAAAAAAAAAACAAAAAAAAAAAAAAAAAAAAAAAAAAAAAAAAAAAAAAAACAAAAAACAAAAAACCCCATCTTTCCTCTGTGCAACTGCAAGCATCCCTCCATCGTGGTGTTTTCAAAGCCCACTTTCACTGGCGTATTCCATAACAGGAAATGTATTCATTGAACACCTTTCGCTTTAACTCCATACGTGTCTTCTTATTTTTCATGATGTTTTCACTTTTGCAAATGCTGCTCTGCTCAGTCTAGTCCAATTCTCCTTCTGATCTCAGGCAGTGAGTCATCACCCATGACGCAATCACTCACTGGTCTCCCAATGGTGATGTAGCTGTTGACCTCTTCAATTACTTTCCCTTCTACAGTTTATCTCGATTTCCTGGTGTTGTCATTAAACAGGAACCTTTGGTTTTCCCCAACTGCATGCTGATCCGACAGGTTGCTGTGCTGTGAATGTCATTTAGCATGTTCTCCCAATTCTCTGATGACTTGGCATCAGGATAAAATCGTCGGCAAAGATCAGGGAGAGAGATTTTCACCATCAATGTTGAGTTCTCTTCCTTCCCAGTTAAACTCCTTATGATGGCATCTTTAGGCATGAGGAGAAGAGTTTGGGTGAAATGGTGTCTCCCTGTCTTGCTCCCCCTCTCTCTCTAGCTTGATCTTGTGCACTGTCTTGTGGAGCTTTAGGGTGGAAGAGGCACTACTGTAAAGGTCCCGTAAGAGATTGATGAGGCTGGGCCAACTCCTTGGTTTTCAAGTGCGGTGAAGAGTGGTTTTGAATTCAACAGCGTCAAACGCCTTCTCATAGTCAAACAAAGGCAAAGCACTGAGCAGGAATCTTTACTCACTTGGATTTCTCTTGTAGCTGGCTTACAACATGTATGTGATCAGTGGTAGAAATTCCTGGTCTAAAAACCATCTTGGGCTCTTGGTTGATGTTGTTCCAGAGTGTTCAGCATTCTTTTCAGCATGACCTGTGAGAATACCTTGTACATTACAGGTAAAAGGCTTATCGTCCTGTAGTTTTTGATGTCAGATGATCTCCTTTCTTGTGGAGAATAACTACAAGATGCATTCCTTTCCAGATGCTGGGGACTCTTCCCTCTGTAAGGCATTTGTTGAATAGCTTTGTAAGGACCTCAATAATGGGCTCACCTCCATCGTGAAGAACCCCTTGCTGTAAGACTATCCTCTCCAGGGGCTTTTATTTATCTTATCTCGCTTTAGTTCTTTACTGCTATCTTCTTCGGAAGGCAATGATCGGAAGGGGGTGGTGTTTCCACTTTGTGGTACATGACTCGCAAAAGGTTTTTTCTTGTGGTTGCCTTATGCTGTAGAGGTTGGTGTTAAACTTTTCACATTTTTTGACCATCCTATCGAGTTGAAATTTTTAACCAAAAATTCCATTGACTAATTCGTCCAGAAAGTTCATTTGCCCGTAGCACCCATATTTTCATATTTTGCAGGGTTTGATTTTAATTGACGCAAATGGAACAAAAGGAAGGGATTGTCCTAGAAAGACCAATTTTATGTTTAGTGATCTTTAATCCTCCCAGCTCAGGCCGCCCTCCCTCATATGAGAACGCCTTGTTAAAAATAAAACTGTAAAAACGTCGTTTGACTGGCAGCTGGGACCACAACGTGCAGAACGTAAAATAACTGATGCCGTAAAAATACGTAACTATTGCAGGGAACGTAAATAAACGTGAACACATCAGCTTCAACGTTATTGTTTGATTTTGATTTGTTTAAACAATTTAAATAATTAAACCTCGTCTACCGAAGGGGGAGTGGTTACCCTTCGTTTTTTCCCCCGGCTTGCTAAACCCCCTTTTTGGGTGGCCAATTATTTTATTAATTGTCATTGACATGGTCCGCTCCTTTTAATGGGCGGATTAATAAGGAGAAAAGGAATGACAGTGAAGGAAAGGGCGAACGACCGAGGCAGCATTTGAATGGAGAGGAAAAAAAAGGAGGGACAAAAGAACAGAACGAAGAGGAAACTAAGAGTGGGAGGTTAATGAAGGTAGAGGAGAGGCAAACGAGACTAAAAAGAAGAAAGAAAGGGAGGGGGGGGAGTAGATGGGGGGATGAAGAAAGGAAAAGGGCGGAAGGGGTATAGGTTGAGCGATAGGGGGGGGGAAGGACGAAGGTATGAGCGAAATAGTGAGAGGAAAGGGGCACAGGGTGTAAGCAAGGAAGAGGGAAGGGATAGCTAGCTAAAAGAAGGCCAAAACAAACATCCACCGGGTATAGATACAGGGTGAATCCCAAGTGATGGATGGGGGAACCACCCCCCCCCCCTCCGGAAGAGAGTACCAACATGCCTACACAACACAGGAATATGACAGACAATTGATTTTGGTACCAATAGAGAGCTTATGAGTACCAACATGACTAGCATTACGTCCAATGACGTCATAAGTTCGCATGTCAGCAACTCTGCCAATGCATTTCCATAGACACCACTGAAAAATTCATTTTTCTCCAAAAAGGTTAGGAAAATCAGATTTTCATGCGGTTTTTGACTCTACTTGATGGGAAATGACTAGTTTTATACATTGACAGCATTTTTAGGGCTATAATAGTGTTTAATTCGCTAAAATTGTGAAATATCATTTTTCCACCCTGTATTCAGTATTTTCGTACTTTCCTCAACAACATATGACGTCATGGTGACGTCATAATGGGATGTTAGTACTTATGTTGGTACCAATGGAAAGAAGAACCTCCCCCCTAAGCTATCCTTTTGGTTACCACTTTTACAGGAATCGTGTGTTCATAACGAACCACCCCCCCCCCCTTCGGGAGTTTTGTTAAAAAAATGGCTCAGGTAGACAGGGGTTAAACGTTATTTGCAATCTTCTCACATAACTTTACGTTGTTGCTATTTACAATCATACACATGTTCATTGTGTTTACTTCACGTGTACGATTTGATGATCGCACCAAAAACCGCGCGCGCTGGACATTCCAGTTTGATCTTTTAAGTGTGTTTAAAATGCATGTTTTTAGTTTAATTATTACCAAATGTAAACATTCCTTATGTTGATATCTATTGCAGTAGCTGTCTTAAAAGAAAAAGGGAAAATGGTGGTTGGACTTAGAGATTATTATTGGTGGTTCTGTCTGGGCGTAAAATGTACATGCCGTATTTGTAGTTCATAAGCGCCTCGATTTGGTCAAGTAGGTCCTGCAGGTTATCTTGATTTCTGGGGTCATATCAAAAAAAACTCAATTGACCCTACCTTTATGAACTTTTTCAGTGGTACTAGCTAACAGTCCCGCCTTATCTTTACAACAAAGAATAAGTATCACTGCTTTGGTTCAAATCTTATGGCAACCTGCCACCAATTGTTGCGTTTTTTTTGGGGGGGGGGGGGACACACGGTATATAAAAAAAGTCTTTCGTCCAAAGGTACCCAACAACTTTCTTTCCATGACTTATTTCGAAGTGCGTATTTTTTTTAACTTAATTAAAGGCTGACTCAGAGATTTCCCGAGAGGCGCCCCCTCAATTTTCAAAACAATCGTGCTTTTTGCATAGAACCAAACCCTTCCCTTTCCCATTGCCAGCCGACATGCCCCCCCCCCATGACTGACCTTTGTCATGGAACTATATATTTATTTACTTCGTTGTCTTTTGTACATTGTCTATCTATGGAGAATGACCCAAATTTCCCCCTCAGTTCTCTCTGCTCGGCCAACCCCCCCCCGCCCCATTTGGGCAAGGTCTGGTTACGGCCGCTGAAAATAACATAGTAGCTCCACTATAGATAAGGCTAACATAATATACTTTCGATTCGCGCTGATATCGGACGGGGAAAAGTTTTGGGTCATGTCCATTGGGTGAAATAGGGAATAAGGCCATTTTAATCTCCAAGAGTCGTTGCTGCCTAAATAGAAGTGAATTTGAACGAAAGGGTGACCAGTTACAAAACTTAATTTTGTTAACTGTAATTACTTTTCCCTGATGCACTTTGTACAGTTTTCAATAGCAGTCGATTTTATTAATCATTCACATCACTTCACTGTAATACGGTGTTTATAGGAATTAAACGCTTTTCTGGGGTCAAATTGAAATCGCTATCATCTTATAAAGTGTTTAAAAAGTGTAAGAATTTTGATTGCAAGTGGTTAAGAACCCTCGTCCCGACCGGGGTGGTGTTTACCCCCCCCCCCCCCCCCGGGCCCGCCCAACGATGAATTCCCTGTCGCACAAAAACGTAAACGAATATGATCTAAGGCTTTTATGTAATTGTAAGTTATCCTTTGCGGTCATTTTTATAGGCGGAACAAATTGAGGTACCACCTTCAGGGAGGTCGTGTGTCCCCTTCAAATCGCGAAGGTGTGTGTGTGTGTGGGGGGGGTGGGGGTTGCCGCCTTCCTATATCTTTACTGTGGTACAATGCCCAAAAATGTACTTTTTGTTCGTATCATGCTACGGTAGCTATAACTGACAATATTTAATCTTTTTTAAGTAATGACAATGTTATGCTTACAACACACCAAAAACAAAAAAAAACCAACACCCATCATTGCCAAATAAATCCCAATTTTGCTTGCATGAAAAACCCTTAATTTTTAAAAAAAAAAAAAAACCCTTGATTTTGGAGATTTGCTTTCAAAATAACGTTTATAAATAAGCCTCATCAGTATGACGTCACTGTGCGTCATACTGTTAAACTTGATAGGTTTGTACTTTATTTGAAGAAAAGACTAGCTCTCACAATTGATACCAAACAAGATGATTTTGTCGTTTAATTACGAAAAATCAGGGGTAGTCCCCCAGTAGTGAACGTAGTAGAAAAAAAAACTGGTTAGGGGGGGGGGAGAGACAACGAGGGTTAAGAATTGGCATTTTTTAATAATTATGGAATTAAAAATGTATTTGGAAATTGAGCATGGGGAAAATCATTAATTCCTCAACACATTTTAACAGTATGGTACTATCCGACCGCTACTATCCGAATCCCACGTCAGTTTTAAATAGATCTGGTCCGATTTTGAAAAAAAAAATTTGGTTGTGTTTGAGTTTTTATGTGTTTAAGGGCCAAGGTTTCTCCACTTCCACATACTTTATATCCCACGAGCCAGCTATTGAACTACATGGACCATCTATGATGGCTATGACCATTGTATCTGTCGTATTAGTTTAGAGGTAACTATGAAACGTATGATGAGGCCCCGTATTACATGCTTGGACAGCGCAAACCCGCATTGTTAACCATATTCAGGATTCATAGCGCACCTCCCTTATACAGTGGTATTTCACCTTTTAATTTTAACGTACAATCCTTTCATCACACCATGACCCGACTATTTCTTTACCACTGCAAACCCGTCGTGTTAAACCGCAGACAACAACAGAATTAAGAGCGCAACGGACTATGAGCTGATGCAAATTTACTTACCTGTTCGCCCCTCACAAACATTCTCCACCCGTAAAAAAGTACAGGTTGTCCCTATATCAGCGCGTATCGAGTATATTTACGAAGTTGCGCCGGTGGGGGGGGGGGGTAGGAACACGATCTAGCTGGATTTTGGCATTGGGGATTCCAAACGGTATTTTGTGGAACTGCTACTTGTCATTTTCCTATGGCAGTCCTCGGTCCCGCAGTGACATTAAAACTCATCTCTTAAACCTTTGTTTCAAAGATCTTAGTATATCATGATAATTAAGAAAATTATTACTTCAAATCCGTCGGGGTTAGTGGATTAACCCGTCCCGCTGCAAAATAGGGTATTTCGAATAACGGTCATTTAGATTTAAATATTTTGTGACCAGCCTAGTCTTTAGTCAAGTCTGTGTGTAACCGTTCAATGCGTAAGACTCCCTCCTACCGAGGCTCCGTTAAGTCTTTGAACCAGACAGCATCCCGGAGTTGATATGCCGTTTTTTTTTCTTCTGCCAGGCAGAAGATTAATCCTGATTGACCTAAACCCCATGCAGTGGTAACTCAGTTCTTAATGGTGTGTACACAGCCCATCTATTGGTTACCCTTCTCAGCCTGTACTGATACTGTCTGTTGACGTCAAGAGTCTCATATTTCCATACAGGGCCATGGTCAGTGATTTACATACCCTAATGCACCAATAGTGATAGGGACATTCCTGATTGCACTATATGGCAGATAGTCCGAACCTAAAGGTAGCTATTTGTAACAGTTTTTCTGATTGGTTGGGTCAGATTTGCAAAAAATCGCTTGAACAAATTAAACGGTAGAATGACTTCTATAGCCCAATTTATATCCTAAAAGAATATTCCTTCCAATGTTTTGTTATAATAATACAATTGTGGTACAGAATTACATTGTTTGTATTTGTATATTTTAAAACTTGATAGCATGGAACTATTTCATAGCAGGACTAATAGTTCATGTAGTGGTCGTAAAAAGCACAACTTTTGTACAGCAATGAATGACAGGTATTACTACACAATAGTGATCTGGCCTTTGCACTAGATAAAAAGTTCCTTAAAAGGGAAAAGTATTGTAAAAAGAAGCTTGGTTGTTGTTCCATGCAATGTGATTTACTTCAAAATAATACCAGCATTGTTGTATCAGAAAAAAGTAACATGAAAACTCAATGTCTTTGTTTACACAATACAAAAGGTTGATCATATGATGAGCCTTGATAGTATTTATTAAAATATCGTGTTACAAAACTCAATTTGTTGTTTCATTTTCACAAATTGGCATAAAAATGCAGAGATTGTCCTTTTTAAGGAACTGTCTTGTTTTATTTGCTGGGTGTTAGTCGGGATTGTCTACCCACCCCCTCTGAAGGTGCCCCCCAAGTGTTCCTTTTTACAAACATTATGTTTACACCACTGGCGAGTGCCAAATTGTGTCAAAGTTTCTAGGCAGGTGTGAACTGCGCAACTATGATGAGATTGCGATTTATTCCGTATTGAAATACGTGTTACACAATTTGGCACCTCGGAACGACCCTCGTAAATGAGATTAAGTGCCGCCTTCTTTGACCCTATGGGCCATTATTTCTGTTTGTTTGAAAGAAAATTTTTATGACTTTCACTTGAGTTTCTTCAAAGTTAATTGCTTATTGAAGATTATCTAATTTTATAATAGATTTGGTACCTATGGACGAAAAATAAAGGAGTAAGTAAAGAAATATATTTTTATTTGTGTGCAACGTGAAACGAGGTTTGTTTACGTCCCGTCCTCCAAAATTGGCTATGCGGTAATTGAGATGCGTATAATATCTAGTGGCAGTTTGGCGATAGAAATGCCGGGGAAATGAACAAAACCAGCTTCTAATATACCCTGATATTAAAGTAAGTGCAATATTATAATATTATAATATGATTCCCTTATGATACATGTATGCTGCAAAATTTGAACACGAAATGATGTTTTGGGCGTGGAATACCTGAAACTGTCATGACTGTCGTGAATCGTATGCGTACGTGTATTTACTTTGTTTCCGCAATCGTCCTGTTGATGATTAATTTGGAAAGCCACTGGTGAACCAGAGGCTTTTTTCATTCGTTACCTACATGCACAACCGTTGAACTTGAAGGTCAGTCGAATATATATTAAAAACTTTGACCTTTGAACATCGATTCTCAAAAAAAGACGCATCGTAAGGGATTGTTATTGTTCCTGTCGCATAAAGATCGGGGCATAATTACAAATTAACAGTTATGACCACAGATTACGCTATTAGACTTAGTATTAGCACAATAAATTATCATCATGCATGATCATCATATGTGAGAAGTTTTGGTCGGTTTATTTCCAACAAAACCGAGGCTGCAACTGTTTCTAATCTTCGGTTAGTTTGAAACTGAAAGGCAAATAAATCATAATTTAACCTAAATAAAAAAAAATGAAACCTTGCTTAGACTTATCTAGAACAGAATCAATTGAATTTATTGTGGAATTGTGGTTTTAAAATTCTAATTCATTCACCATAGTTGAGTTCTAGTTCAACAATTCTTTTTGAAAGCAATATGTTAACTTTCATCTCTTCAACACTGTACAAAAATATAATTTTGAATGTATACTGGTATTTAAATGGTTTGTAATGATCATGATGTATTTGGCTTAGACTACTCCCATCGTATGTTGTTTATTCCACAGACTCACCACGGAAGTAATCGAAACAAATACCATACACTGTACATACTTTCTACACAATCGAATCTGTGTTTTGGGATATAATAACTCCAGTAACACAGAGGAAGGCGTATTGAAAACCACTGTACACATCTCTCCATAGCCCATATCGCAATCGGCTACATATCAACAGAGGGCGCTCCACCGCAAAGCAGATGGGATCGAAAAAGGGGCAAACACAAACCCGGAAGTGTCCATCTGCGATCGCCGCTGTTTTTACGCATAAAACCCGCATGTATAGGAGTCGCATCCATCTTCGGCGCCGGGCCTTCCAAATCCTCCAAAATTCTACCAAGTTTGATCACAAAATAGATTGGTCCAAGTTGATAAATTTAAATACAATTTGATATTCACTAATGAGCCCCAATTTAGGGAATAATTGCTTCTCGATATCCTATTTACTTGTTTCCGGGAAGAATTCCTATACGCATAGCTTGAAATAGCATCTTTTTATTTTGAGTTGGCTTGGCCTCCCTATCAGGTATAATATCCCGGTTCATATTGCACTAATTTGGCGAAAATGGACCCTATCTAAGCCCTTTCAGAATTTACCCGGAACAAGGAAACAGTATAACCACAACACACATTACCCCAAAAAAAAACAATCGTCCGACAATAAAAGAAATATTACCATTCCCTTAAGTAATTCACGTTTAAGCCTCCATAACCCAGGAAACCAAGTCCTTTCTGTTTTGCTATCCTTTCTCTTTTAGGCCCTGAAACTCAATTATGAGTTTCTCGTCACATTTTTTTCAGCCCATAATGAGGGAAAACTATTTCATTATTCATTTTTCATTATTTTGGCTCATGCGTATTTGACAGTTAATGAACCTACGCCACGGGGGATCGACTAATTACAAACATTTTGGTCTACGTTTTAGACTCATTTCCTAGACTTCTGAGACAGTTTCCTACCAAAAAAATCCATATCGACTGAAAAGGTGATGCTTGACCAGAATTTTTCAAAATACTATTTTTTCAGATTTTCGGCCTTAACGCGGCCCAACAATCATAACACGGGCGGGGGACGAGAAACGAATATTGGTTTCAAGGGCCTTAAAGGCTTGTTATTTCAAAGTCCCTGATACTCTGCCTATTTCCTAATTTGGATGCTGGCAAGTTATTTAAAAATATTCTTGACCAATATTGTCGCGCCGTATATACCCTTTTTAATTAAAACTATCTTGGCGGTGCATGGCCTGGGTTAGTAACACTTAACCCTTAAGGTTTCTTTTATTTTTCGCCTGAGACAGTGACTATCTAAGTTATTGCAGCGTATTGCTAAATATTAATTAATATGCCTACGAATTTTTACACGTTAACAAAATCGCTACAGTCACATAATGTTATCCAATATTACTTTTGGCTACTTGCATTTACATAAACGGGCACATACAAGACTAAGACCCACATACTCCCAGCAGCTCCCAGCCTATAGGCTTATGCTTCCAAAATACCCAAGAGAAAGCTCGTTAAAAGTTGTTAACATACAAAATAACCATAATCTCTTCAGGATATCTCCGATCATTTAACACCACCAAGAACGCACAAGGAATGCCACCCTAACCATGATAAAATGTCCCTAAGTAGTTTAAAAGCAGTCAAGGATGTTAAAGGCCTTCGCCGAGAATGATGTAAGTGTCAATGTAGAGTGATGTGTAAAACACTTCAAAAACGGCCAGAATGAAGCCGGCATTAAAAGTTCCTAACACTAAAAAAATACCCATATATTCTTTTTAGGATATCCGATCATTATAAGGTAAATAATCCACAATCACAGGGTACCCAAACCGGTACCATGACAAATTTAACAACAATTGTTTTTTTTTGGTGATTATGATCTATATGAATGAGGAACAAATGACACACAAAAATTACATTTTCTTTCTGCTTTCAAAATGCATGTAATTAGCATTTTAATACGGTCGGTGTCGAATAACGCATACATAATTACCTCGACTAATGAGCCATATCTTGTCCTTGACAAGTTACAAACTTTTTTTTTTGAAAGTTCTTTCAAATCTTAGACTTTTGCTACAACAGAGAATTAAAAAAAACCAGACAAAATCTTGGAAATAAAATTATTACATAGATTTTTTGTCAATATACCTTATAGGACGCATTAGGACCCCATTGTTTTTCATCACGAGCCATTTCACTGACTTTTCTGAATGTTTCATTTCAGGCACTAAAATTCCCTACAAGGCTGAAACTTCCTTAGTACAAAATGGTTTTTACATATTATGTACACTTCTTGAGAAAAAGAAATAATTCACTTACAGAATAAGATTGATAATAAAAATTTAAAATTAACTAATTGATACTCAACCTAAAAGTGATTACGAACGAAATGCATTGGAGGGACGTGTAGTTTTACACCTAATGCTACTTTGCCACATCTATGCATTAGAATTAACTTGTTTGTAGATAATGTCACTTGTATTTTAGTGGTAGACTTTAGTTTCACAGAATTTGTCTTTTGTAATTAATAATTAGTAATTAATTGCCAGTTGATGTGAAAAATATGTTGACATTTAAAACGACCAAGTTTCAACATTGTAACATGTAATGACTAACTAGTTCCTCATGTGTACGTTACACGCATCAGGCTTAGTTACAGTACAGTGCATAGATTTCAGTGGCCTGCTGACATATCTTGGTGCTACAGATTGAAGTAATTAACAGTTTTTGCCTCCAACTGCCTCACATTTTGCATTGTTTTGCCGCCTTTCCTTCCCTTCCTTTATATCTTCCAAGGAAGGTCAGTCCTGTTCTTTTGTAGAATTTTCCTTTCTTCCCAGATGCGCCTTTTTCACTTTTGCAGCTTCATCTCTTTCTCTCCTTACAGTTTCATTGAGTCTGTTTTATTTTTCTGGTAGTAGGCATCATTTGCAGCTTTTTTTTTCTTTTCTTTTTTCTCTTTCAATTTTCTGTAAATTTACAAGTCCGGGCTTTGCTATCCATGATTATCCAGTGTCCTGCAAAGTAACGGTTAAAGGAGAAAATTATAAATAATCCAAATCATTTCAATTTTACAAAATTAGAAGATCAAACATTTAGATAAACCATTGTTTTTTTACAAATTTAATGTTTTAAAAAAATTATTATTATTAATGCCATGATACGGCTGACACACAGCAGCACTCACTGCAGTTTAGTTGAACGCCATCAGTCTTTAAAGAGTTGATCAAAGTGACTAATGGTGGTTGATTTTGATGAAACTTGCCCAGAAATACAACCTAAATTAAGTCATTAAAGCTATAAAAAGTTGGATAAAAAGGGTATAAGGAACACTATTTCTCACCTGGTTAAATTGGAGAAGCCACACACTAACTGCGGGGCTTGATTTTCTGCTTAAGTTTCGAAGCCTCAGTTTTCAGAAATGGACTGAAAATTCTCTCTTCTGATACTTCAAGTCTACTTCAACACCCTCATGTTGATGGTTTTCTCATCAAATCTGGACCTTGTACATTCCAGACAACAACTTAACAAGTTGCTGTTGGCTCATTTCATTTTTTCTAATAAGTTTCATTTTTTTGACCTCATTTTGGGGAAGTTCAGGTTACACCTATTCTGCTAAGCCTAACTCCACATTATGTCTTTAACATGTTTTGTCATTAACGGATGTGGAGTTCTGCCATACATACGTAATACCTTTTGCCTGTTAGCTTGGGGTTTTAAACATGGCCATTCAAAGAGCCAACTTTTCCCACTGCAGGCCGAAACAAAATATCAAAAGCACTTCAGAATCGAGTTGATATAAATGTGTTCCTTATATAATATATTACCTTTTCAGAGAGTTTATACTCCAAATTGTCTCGAAAAACAGTAGAAATGCCTAATTTTATCGGGAAACAACCTTTCTCTTGCAGAACTGCTGGAAACCGGCCTGAACGAATGTGACCTTTGTTCCGGAAGGTCACATACCGGTACCACCTGGACCCAACTGAATCCTGAGCCTCTAATTACGCACGGCCCGTACAATGTGCTGCCTATTCACTTGAGCCGTCATGTTTGTTAGTTTCGAACGACGGGGCTAGGGACTCAGGTACTTCCTTGGGAAAACAAGAGAAATTAATCTTGTTATAAACAAAACGAACACGGTGACCCGTGGACGTCTTGCATGACCTCTGGGTGCCTTGGTTCGATTATTTCTTCCCTCATGCATTGGAACGCTATAGTGATTGTATCCGCAAGTTTTGTCAAATTTGGGATTTTATATTTCTTTTGAGTTTTTTTCACCTAATGTCATCGCATTGGA